>LPNX010515050.1:187400-202106 GCA_001517045.1 Pseudotsuga menziesii
ATTCTTGTTTTTCTTTTAGGAAAAGAGACTCTTACCCATCTGATTGCTTTCAAAAAGAAAAATGAGTTTGGAATGTGTTGCTTGTCTTTGGATTTGATTTGTTCAAAGTAGTTGTTTGGGAATTTTTGGTTTTCAAAACGAAAAGAAAATACTCTCTTTCCCTCCCATAAGTAGGCATACCTCGAACAGTAAAGTGAAATATTTGCATTTATATATCTGCATGGTTTTACTTTTTCTGTCAAAATTCCATGCATTCACCTAACCGTCCACTTTAAAATTAATGGTAGTTATCGGCTTAAAATTTACATAGCAATTTGAGTGATAGGTTAGAGACTTGTCCGGGCGTCATTAAGAGTAGGAGCTGTCGTTACTCATCCGTACTACATCCCGGGACTCACGTGGTTCTTCCACATACCGTCGGTATATCGAATAGCCTTTCACATACCCTTGAGGTATATAGAAAGGTACTTCACGTACTAGATTGTATATAGGAAGGCCCCTTGTGAACGGTTGTGCATTAGACAACACTACTACCGATTTGAGCTCCCATGTACCTTGCGTATATCGGGAGACCCCACTAGGATACCTTATCTATCTAAGAAAATCCCTTTGGCCATCTTGCTTGGAGCCATACACCGAAAACAACATTCAGGGAGATTAATACGCACGCACCCTTGTGGTATATCATGAGTGGTACGTTCTTGACAATCCTGGTGAGAAACCGGACTATCTGAACTCCTCATGTCATTTAAGTTTGCTTGTTTGGCCTATAGCTTAAGTAGGGAAATTTTTGTTGTGTTTTCTAGTTTTGAGACCCTAGGTTAGATAGGAACTGTACCAACTGGCTGAATTAAGATAGTCCAGAAGAGTACGGGGCTTGCCATCTGATTTTATTCCTATTTTAGGAGAAGATCCTATGGAAGCTATCACCTAAGGAGATGCTACCAACTCCCAATTGGGAGAAAATGTGGTTGCAGAAAGAGGAGATCCATGTCCTTCACACGATCCTCCCTTGGTCCAACAACCTTCTAGGGGAATTATTTCTTTCCATTCTCCCATGGAAGGCCATGTTGATGATACTACCCATCCAGATTATGGTCCCAATGCTTTGTTTTGGGATACCTCTATGGGATAGACCATTGCTTCATTTGACACCCGTCCAACCTCTTCTGAAGATATTTCACCAAATGAAGAAGAACATAGACAACACCAGGCAGCTATTCTCCATGCAAGAGAACTTGAGAAGAAAATAGATAACATATTGGGTACACCACCACCTTGTTCAACAGTTTTTCCTCGTAATCCAGACCCTTGGCCTGTGGGATATTGATCACTTGTTAATTATATGAAACCCATTGAACCTATTCTAGATCGCGCTGTGACTCCACATAATCCAGGTCAAAATACCAACCCCATTACCTCCCATATTATGTCTTTTCCAAATCCTCCTGAATCTTCCGCACCTGGGGAACAACATTCAATTCCTATTTCATCAATACCTTCTAGTGCCGGGGGGAAACCCTCGGCATGACCTACATTACATGTCACTAGACTTGTAGCTATTCATAGACATATCTCTAGTATAGAGAAATCTACAGTCTATGTCCATCCTACCCATACGAATGTGGTTAACCCCCCATCCAGTTCAAGTCATCCCTTGGGGGCACAACCTGTCACCCATCAAACCTCTTGGGGGTATGGTTACATAGAAAATCAAGTACCTGTAGGAAATACCAATTACCAACCCACCCCTACAGGAATTCCTTATGCTGGAATTCCATATCCTAGTAATACTTTCACTCCATGGGAGCAACCTAACTGGTCCTACATGCCAGTTATGGGAGGGATACCTATTAATACTGCGGGGGGTGTCGGAGGACCACCTTACAGAGGTCCTCCCTCTGGGGGGCCTAATGGTCATGGAGGGCCTGGCGGCTTTCCTCCTTATGGTACTAATGGTCTTGGAGGTCCTAGGGGGCTTGGTGGCTTCCCTCCTAATGGTCTCGGAGGGTCTGGTGGCCCTCCTCCTAGTGGTTTCGGAGGCTTCGGAGGTTTATCTCCTAGGGGTCCTGGAGGGTCTGGTGGTCCTCCTCCTAGTGGTCCAGGTTGTCCTAGTGGTCCCAACGGTCCTGGTGGTCCTGAAGGCCCTGGTGGCCTCCTCCTGGAGGCTCCGATGGTCCTAAAGGTCCTGATCCCAAAATTCAACCCCCTGTGGGTGGATCTTCTGGCGGTTCTTCATTACAACAACCTATCTATTAGTATACTTATGGTCCTGCTGGTACTTATATTCTCTATCAATACTACCAGTCTGTGCAACCTAATCGCCAGTTACCTTTCCTACAAAATTTAAACTTTCCTTATTTGTCCAAGTTGATTAATGATCCCATTCGACATAACCACTCGTGGCCTCTCATTCCGTTAAAGTTACCATCGAATATCCCAAAATTTGATGGGAAGTAGGGAGATGATCCAAAAAACCATGTCATGAAATTTTATTTGTGGTGTTCTTCGAAATCCCTTATGGATGATTCAGTTCATTTAATACCCTTCCAGCAAACTTTGACCGGTACCATTGTGAAATGGTACATTGAACTTCTGCAACATTCGTTTGTGGATTTTGGTTCTTTAGAAACTGTCTTTCTTACACACTTTCAGCTTCCTATCCATTATGAAATGGGTACATATCTCTTACTTCTCTGCATCATAACACCTCTACCCACATATCATATCATATCCATGAGTGGAGAAGGTGGAGAAGACTTATTAAGGCTCCTCTCCCAGATCAATTGTTAGCTTATTGTCTTACTAAATCTTTGTTGCATCCAATCGTCTGAGATGTGGCTATGGGCGGTGCCATTACCGAAGAGCAATCCATTAGTCGAGCCCAATATCTAGAATTGGTATATTCCCAGTCCGGAACATTGTATGACTTGATCCCTCAAGCTCCTCGCCCAAGCACCGATCCTACTAAGCCACCGGCAGAAACCCCCGTTGATGGGATTGTTGGTTCAATCCAATCCCCATCGACAGCAAGACCTGCCAAGAAGCCTTAGAATTCCACCCCTACTCCTTCAAATCCCAAGGTTTCCACCAAGGTCAATTCCATTTAGAGTACTCAAACGCCCGGCAACAATAAAAAGAAAGGTAAAGCTAAAAACAGAAAACCTTGAAACTAGCAGGAGAATCCAAAACCAACTATCAACAAGAATGATAAAGGGAAAATAAAAGTGAAATATCCATGTATGCTATGCGGAGTTGACCACTTCATGAAAGAGTGTCCTCGTCATGAACAAATCACTCAATTTCTAAAAATTAGTCCTGCACTCATAGTTCTCACGGATCCTTTTCCCTCTCAACAACAGCTGATA
The DNA here is from genome assembly GCA_001517045.1 of Pseudotsuga menziesii. Classification (NCBI taxonomy): domain Eukaryota; kingdom Viridiplantae; phylum Streptophyta; class Pinopsida; order Pinales; family Pinaceae; genus Pseudotsuga; species Pseudotsuga menziesii. Next base: position 190,769 of record LPNX010515050.1, read on the forward strand.
GACCACATGTATAGTCAGGGAAATTCTAGTTCTTTAGAGGAAATTCACAAGATGTCCTCGGACACTATTAGCTTGCAAACTCGAAGTCAGAGTTATGACAAACCCATAAACAAGAAAGAAGACAATTCTTCTTCAGGAAAAGCTCCCTCTACTAGATCTCCCAAGTCCTCATCTATTGGTCCCCTAACCATCGAGAAACCTAATCTCGACATGGTTTTGCATCCACCCAAGAGTACTTTTAGGAAGGTTTTTTTTAATCCTAATGCCCAAGCTACCTAGTTTTATAATGTAGTTGAAGATCTTGCTCAGGCACCATGTGCAATGTCTACCTTGGAAGTACTCCAAAGCTGTTCTACACAATGCAAAAACTTGTTAACAGCGTTAGGATATTTAGACCCAGACAACACTAATTTGATTCATTTCAATGTCGAGAACCATAAGCCTAGACTACCTCACAAACTTTTTTTCCAAATCATAACTAAAGTAGTCGGAAAGAATGTCTTTAGAACTGTCTTAGACGAAGGAGCTTCAACTTCGATTTTATCCCTATCTTGTTGGAAAGCGATTGGCTCTCCCGAGCTTGTAACATCACCAACAACTCTGAAAGCCTTTGATGGACAAGGTTTCCATCCCCATGGTCTCATACCAGCCCTTTCAGTCGAGCTTGGGGGAAAAATTGTTTCTATTCAAGTGGAGGTATTAGATGCCCCGTTATATTACAACCTCCTATTAGGAAGAAATTGGTTTTACGCCAAGACTGTTGTCTCTTTGATGGTATTTATAACTGTCCAATTTCCACATCTAGGGAGGATTGTAACCATTGACCAGCTCGATTTCTGTACACTGGATGTTACTACCCCTATGGCTAATAACATCCCTATGTTAGGTCAGTTCCCTCCTCCTTACTAGTCGATTGGGGTAGGCATGCTGAAGGATTCTTCCCTGATGGGGATTTTTTCATCCAACCCTCCTAACACAGACACGGTGACAGTAAACGTGATTTCTTCATTTGATTATGATCCAAAGGGAAAAAAAACTGTTGATTCCACCTCGTTGAGTCCGCATGAAGCAATGTACAAAATTATCTAAACCCTTTTCGATGACCACACTAATGACCTTCATTTGGTGGCTTCAGACCCTTACCACCTACCCTACTAGTTAGAACCCTCTCTTCCTATTCTAGATTATCTCTCCCATACTTTTCCTTCCAATGAGTCCATTATGGATATCATGAGTATGAAAGAGCCTATATGGGAGGATCATCATCATAGATCCTCGTTCCTCCCCAACACCAGTTTGGTAGACCATGATTTTGCATCCCTTTTTTCTACTGATATTGTCAAAACACCTCAAACTCCTATATTGTTGTAGAACATAGACTCTGAAGGAAACCTATGCAATATCACTCAAACAAATCCAATTGACATATCAGCCAAGCTTGGCACCCTTGAGCACGTTCATGTTGGGAAGAACTGCTGAGTAGAAGAATCTGAAGCATACAGAGCACTTTTCAAAGAATTTCGAGATGTTTTTTCCTGGGCTTATGAAGAAATGTCGGGGATAGACCCATCCATTGTGGTTCACGAAATAAAAACCTATCCCACTACAAAACCTGTCAGGAAAAAACTGAGACAAGTCCATCCATGGAAAGCCACAACTATCAAAGCTAAAATAGAAAAACTTCTAAAAGCAGGGTTTATTTATCCCGTACCCCTAACAGAATGGGTATTAAACGTTGTCTGTGTCAATAAAAAGTAGGGAACCATTAGAGTTTGCATCGATTTACAAAGCTTGTCCCAAAGACAACCTTCCCACTTTGCATATCAACCAGATTATTGACAACTGTGCCGGAAGTGTCATCTTCCCATTTATGGATGGATTTTTGGGTTATAATAAAATTTATATTTTACCCACTGATCAGCATAAGACAACATTTATTTTCCCATGGGGAACCTTTGCATACAAGAAGTTACCATTTGGCTTGAAAAACTCTGAAGCCACTTTCCAGCATGCTATGTCTTATTTGTTTCATGATATAAAACATACTGTAGAACCGTACCTTGACGACCTCCCAGCTCATTCATAGTGATGGGAGGACCACCCTAGTCATCTTAGAGACATTTTATTGAGATGTCGTCATTATAACATATGTATCAATCCCAATAAATGTGTTTTTTGCATTGAGACGGGATTCCTGTTAGGTTTTGTGGTTTCTAAGGATGGTATCTAGATAGATCCATTGAAAATTGCAGCTATTCTAGCCCTACCAACCCCAACCAACCTTCTAGAACTCCAAAGTTTGCAAGGGAAGGCAAACTTCCTCCGCCATTTCATTTGCAATTTTGCAGAGAAAACACACGATTATTTACGTCTCCTTAAGAAGGGAACTCCATTCTTTTGAGATGACCAAGCCTGACAAGCCTTTGATAATCTCAAACACATTTTGACTCATTCACCCATTATACACCCCCCAGATTATTTAAAGGTTTTTATCTTATACATTGCTACCTCCACTACTACCATCGCTATGGTTTTGGTGTAGGACAATACCGACGGTCAGGAGCAAGTGATCTACTATGATAGTAAGAATCTCATGGATTTTGAAACTCAATACTCACATGTGGAGAAATTAGCATTGGCCACAGTCATTGCTGTTCAAAAATTTTGTCACTACATTTTGATCCACACAACCACTGTATTGGTAGACCAGAACCCTATGTATTACATCCTGACTTGTAAAGTGCTCGGGGACAAGTATTCCCGATGGATAGTCATCCTACAAGAGTTTGATCTGGAATTTTCCAAAGCTACATCGAAGAAATCCTTGGTCTTTGCTGAGCTTATGTGTGATATTCACTGAGCTTCGACAGAATCTGAGCCCAGTGATTCATTCCCGGATGAATTCCTGTTCCTGATAAGGACTACTGACCCATGGTATGGAGATTTTCTCATTTATCAACAGACACAAAGATTTCAGCCCACTCTATCCCATGACGATCGTCGTTGTATCCGTCACCATGCAAAATACTACCTCACCTTGAATGACACTTTGTATAGATGTGGTATCGATTCCATTCTCCACCAATGCCTTACCTAAGAGGAATATGAACAAGTTTTGAATGATTTCCACTCTGGAGCATGTGGCGATCATCTATCTAGGATGGCTACAGCCTAGAAAATCCTCCGCGCTGGTTATTTCTGGCCTTACGTCTTTAAATATTGTCACGAGGCTATTAAGAAATGCCCACCCTATCAACATTTTTATCCAAAAAAGTGCACCCACTTTTGTCCAATACACCCTATCATTGTCGTGGGCCCTTTCACCAAATGGGGGATCAATTATATGCATTGTAAGCCTACCTCAGCTGGGGGTCATGTTTACATCATCGAAGCCATTGATTACTTTACGAAATGGGTTGAGGCCATGCCTACATATGCAGAGGATGGTAAGAATACTGCTCTCTTCCTATTCAATCATGTGATAGCAAGATTTAGAGTCCCACAGTCCATAGTTATTGATCATGGATCACATTTCTGTAATCAAATGATGGAGGAACTAAGTACCAAGCTAGGTTTTCATCAGGAAAAATCAACGCCCTATTATCTGTAAGCTAATGGTCAAGTCGAGGCCACTAACAAAGTTTCGAAAATGATGCCACATTAGATGGATGGAGACCATAAATCCAACTGGCACCATATCTGTTTCTTCGCTCTTTGGGCTTACAGGACTTTGGTAAAAACATCTACTGGTTTTACACCCTTCCAGGTTGTCTATGGACTAGAAGTTGTCTTGCCTATTCAATGTCAGATTCCATCCTTGAAACTTGTTGTTGAACTTCTCCCAGACACTTCCTTAGAGGAGGAAAGATTTCTCTACTTGAACAACCTTGAAAAAACTAGAAGAGATGCTACCTTAGCCAATGAGGCACACAAGAAACGCGTCAAGGTGCAGTATGACAAGTCTGCCCAACCTCGTGTCTTTAATGAAGGTGACCTAGTTTTGACCTATGATCAGAGATATGATAAACTAGGGAAAGGGAATTTTGAATCCATGTGGTACAATCCTTTCGTCATTTCCAAATTTTTAGAGAAAGGGGCCTACGAGCTCGTGGACTATGATGAAATCCCCTTAGGACAACCTCGCAATGGGTTGTACCTGAAGAGGTACTATGCCTAGATATTTCTTGGATAGTACCTTGTATATATGTGTATTACTTGACTTTTATTGTGCTTAAGTATTTTCAATATGGTTTTGAGTTTAGTGTTCGTATCTGTTTCTACCATGTTTTGGTCGTGCAGAGTAGATGGATTTCTATAGTTTCGCTAATGGTGCTTGCCGCCACACCTTGAATATTGCCTCAACTGCTTGGGTTCTCTATTCCCCAGCTCACGATTTAGTCAGTTTAGGAGTACTTTGTATTGGTCCCACTACCAAGAATATTGTCGAGTATCGAGCAGTCATAGATATTCCAACTAAAGCTGCCTCCCAAGATGTTCGTAACTTGGTAGTTTTGATTGACTCACAATTGGTGGTTTTTCATTTAAACCATGTTTATACCATTAGGAATCTTGTGATTCTCCATATTTTTCGAAGGGTATGTTTATTGAAGAGGTCATTTGAAGCTATTACCTATAGGAATACCCCTAGGGAAGATAATGCAGTTGCTAACTCATTGGCAAATTACATCCTAGATTGGCATATTGCCCATTCATGACATGAAAATAAAACATGGTTCAATGTAAAGAAAATGTAAAAGACACATAAAATCATGCAAATATATTCACCATTTGAGACATACAAACACCAAAGTAGAAGTTTGTGTATATATAAACATGTTTTACAAAAAATAGGTCACAAGACCTCATCTGAAGCACTCAAGCTTTCAGGTAAAAAATCACCATACAAAATTCCTGAAGCTATCTATCAGCTTTCAGTGAATACATCATGCACCCTATCATCTAGTGATGCTCATGGTAACACATGACCGCCTAGGCTACTCGATGTAGTGGTAACACATGGCCGCCTGGGATACTCAACGTAGCAGTCTGCTGAAACGACCCGGTATTCCCGTAGTGGGCCTCTGGTACCTCAATGGGAGGTCATCAATCGAGGAATATGGGATGTCTAGAGTCAACCTCTCAAGGTTCTCCTCTATATCCCCTATCACATCATCTCCCTGTGGTACAAAGCGAGCTCTGGCTCGCTTGTCTAGTGGGGAGGATCCCCCAGGTCATGCTGCTGTGACATCTACATGAAAACATTCAAGTCTCGTTACAACACATAAAAAACATAAAAAAAAAATTGCCATTTTAGGGTTTTTGTTTCTTACCGATATCACCCCACTATCCACAAGGTCGAAGCGATAGGTTAGGGTCACCACTGAATTCAATGCCTACATATGCATAGTCCTCCACCATGAGGAGTTGATCTCTCAACCATCGGAAGAACGGGTCACCGAACTTCACCTTGCCTCTACCCACCCTTGTGTGGACCATGATCTGGACCCATCTTATCATGCGAGGGTCTCGTTCCCTCAACTTTGTAAAAAACACTTGGGGTCTCATCTGGGGAACCCGCTCGAAAAAGAAGCACACTAAAATGGAACCGAAACTGAACTATTTCAGCTCCCCCTGCCGACACTTGGTTAGCTGATCTTTGAAAATCGAAAGTAGAGCTTTCGCTGAGTTGAAAACTGTGGGTGCCATAGCCTCTATAGAATAGAGAATATGCTCTCTAGATGCCTGATGTACCCCTTGGATTCCCACCACTCTTTGCATGGTAAACAAAACTATCCGTAGAAGACCATCCACCACTGCTTTTATGGGAATTTTCTTCCCTGATGCTTTGGTCCCAAGAATACAATGGTGATTTATCAACTCTTGGGTTGTGATGTCCCCTCCATAGGAACCCGTCAAAGAGATGGGAGCACCTTGTCTCGATAGGCCTGTCAGGAAGTAGATATCCTCTACTTCAATTGTCAATACATGAACACCCACCTCAAAATACTGTTGCTCCAGATTCCACATCTGGAGAATATGCTCTAATAGGCGCTCATGTGACACCATGCTGGGCGTGGGGAAAAAATTTAGAAGACCACAGTATCTCAACGCGGCTATACAACCCACGTTTCGTTTGGAAAATGCATCATCATTTTCATGTTGCCTCTCTTTCCATATTACCATTTTTTTATCAATGGGAACCTGTAAAAAACCATCACAAGACCAATTAGAAACATCATCAATCATTCAAATCATCAAATTTGAGCTAGTTTTCCTTGTGCACCTATTTTTATTCACCCACGGTCGACACCTCCTATGTGCCATTGAGGACAGGTGATGGCACCACCTGTGCGCAGTGTTTTAGGCGCGGTTCTAGTGGGGTACCGCTTATCCCGCAAGGGATAAGAGCGGTGCCCGCATTCATGGTTTTAGGGATCATTCAAATAGACCAAAACACCACCAAAAATAAAAAATGAAAGCATGAAATGAAAGAGAAAGCTTTAAGCTATTACCTGGAACCGACGGTGCGTAAATCTGACGGTAGATGCTCCCAGAATCAGCAGTTGAAAATCTGGCCAAGAAAATGCTTCAAAGGCTCTCCACTATTGGTAAATGGTAAAATGTTTTGATTTTTTACTATTTACATATCTTTTATATGCATTTTAGGTTTTGGCATGTCATAGTTTTTAAAATCTATCAGTCATGATCCTTTAATGTTGTCTATTGGAGATTTTAACAGTTGTTTTTAAGTCATTGCAAGATAAAGAGCGGTAGTAGTAAAACGTTTTGGGAGTTTTTTTTTTTACTTTTTCTCACTACCATAAAACGGAAAACGTCTTTGAGCATTTATTGCGACACTTTGCTCATGCTCTCCAAACTTAGCATCAAAGTACTGAGTCCTTTTCTGATTCTTTTTAGACTCGTAAAATCCCTCATCATGAAAAGAGACCTAGTGGAGTATTCTTTAAACTCTTTTCGGGATCCTTAAATACGAAAATAGTGTCGAGTGATCTTGTCTTCTTCACGCTTGTTAAAGCACTTGAAGAGTCGTTCATTTGACGACAAGTTATCACTTTTCAGTTCAGATGAACTATTTTACGAAAAAGGACCCTGTGGAGTCTTCTTCCGTGGTTGTTCAAACTCTCTAAACATGAACGATACCGAGTTAACTTTCGTTGGACTCGATAAATTAAACATTGAGAGACCCTCTTTTGGGAGTGAACCCCTCCTCTCTCAGGTTCGTAAAACATATGAGTTTGGACTTGTCTTCGGACAAGCTATAACGAGTGTTTTTTACCCTCTCTGAACTCATAAAAATGAAAAGAGGCACTCATCAACCAAGATGGGGAAATTATGGGAAGGGAATCATTTTGCAAATAAATGGCAGTTTGTCGTTACCTTTGAACATGGCACTTTTCTGCATATCATTTCAGTCAATTGGGTATTCAGCTGATTTCCATGGAAATCCACTTTCATGAGTCATGTCACTCCTTTGATTCTTTCAAAATAATTCATTGTCCACTGTCGCACTGTGTGTTTGTCTGGTCTAGTCATGCTGCCAAGTATTTTGTCATGCCGCCCGATGTTCAAAGGGAAGTTGAAAAAGTTTACCTCTGCAGTCAAAAAAGTCTCTGTGTCAGTAATTTTGAGTCAGTCTTATGGTTACCTTGAGCATTCACATCATTCCAGAACTTTGTTCTGAGTTTCGTGTCGTCGATGTGGGATTCATCATGGCCTTCCTTCGACGAGACTATTCCTGTCGACATCAGCTCATCATCCAAGAAATAGTATTAGAAAAAAATTTAGTACCTTGAGATCTATATGCCTCAATGTCAGATTCTCTCTCTCTTGACATATGTTCACATCATTGACCTTTAATCGATAGAATCGACTGGGTGTTCGAAATTAGGACATCTATTCGCACTTAGTATATTGTACTAGGGTACCTTGGGAATCATTGACATCAATGGTGATCTCCCTCTCACTTGTTAATGGTTCACATCATTGGTTGGTATTCAAGTGGTTTCTACCATGTTTGACTTCAGAACATTGTAATCACATGGATAGAATCGTACTTTGTGGAAAGTGAGACAAAGACCCTAGGTACTTGTTTAGCACTCGTTGCTCTCCCCAGGTTGCGATGGAGTTTTGTATATCTATCATGGATCCACATTTGTATGGTCATCGCTATGCTCAAATTTGCATCTGTATGACATAGATCTATGTTTTATGTCTCGTAGCTATGTCCAAGTTTGATTCCTCTATCACATGGATCTACACTGTATTCTAGTAGCCATGGTTGTTTATTCCTCTCATGGATCTGCCTTGTATTGGTCCGCAACCATGAGTTGGTTAAATTTTTCTATGAGTCAAAAGTATTTATGTATTGCCGATGCCTACTCTACGACACTCTCCGACCAAGCTGACTCTCACCTCGAAGTGACAACTTGTTCTCTCAAAGCTCTCGCTTATCGTATCCCTCTAAGCCTCATGCTTTGGGGGTCATTCTGTTATACCCAAATTCTATCACCAACATGTAATGAGATCCTTAACCTCTATGTTTTCCCTAAATCCCAAAACTTGGAGTGGAAAACTTGCTCTGGATATCAATTCTACATGAAAAAACCTAGCTCTGCGCTTTCCCTTTGGTTGATGAGTGGTACCTTGTTCATCACTGCCTGTGTTCTGTTATAGAAAAGCGGCCCCACCACAGATGTGATTTTTCCTTGAAGTGGTTCTCACCTAAACCGCTCTGTCATAAGGGAACAAAAGCGATTCCCTTAGTAAAAGTGGAAAAAGAGAATATTCTTGAGGCTTCTAGAACATGAGCCTCGTGTCGTCCCTTATCCCTATCAATATGGGTTAGTTGGAGTCGAGATCCCTCCTGGTAGGATATTAGATCCACCTCACCCACAATTCTCTCAACTATCCCCATCCATTGAGCCTTATAAATACAAGCTCATATCCATAGTTGAGAGGGAGAACTGAATGGTATTGTTATGCTATTGAATTGACTATCAAGTCCAATCCATTGGAAGACACAAGAGATCAAGTTGGAGCTATCGAGGATGATTTGTTTGTCTTGTGGAGGAGTCTGTCAACACTAAGGAAATTTTTGTAAGCTTCTTCATTCATTTCTTAATGCAAAGTTGATTTCCGTCCCACATATCTGTTGTACCAATATCACATATATATGTTACTGGATTCCTTAGTCACTAGTATGGATGTGTGAATAATGTTTTGGTAGCTTTGATGTCCTTGTTTGTTTGATATGTTATGCAGGTGCACAGGTTCATCATCAGAGCATTATTCTAGGTGTTTACAACATTTAGGGAAGGTCTTCATCCTTTGTCGTTCACTCATTTGTTCTAGATCTGAACCATTCATACCAAAGGAACAACTTCTGTCTGCTGAAGGTGCAATATTCTTGACTACAGTGAGTGATGATAAGTGATGGAAATAATTTATAATACTGGACTATGGAGAGAAAATAATGGAGGATGGGTTGGAAACAAAAGATAATAGTTTCCTAGTTGACTAGATTTACCTTATCCACAGAAAAGATGGAATAAAGCAGTAAAAGAAACAATCGGTAGGAAAGTGCAGTTACTAATTCTTGTAGTCGGTAAAGTGGACATGATCAACCTAGAATTAGGATTAAAGTTCTCCTGTGGTATATGTGGCAAGTGTTGACCATGTGGTGTAAGTTGATGCCAACTATCTAGGCTAGTGGGTAGGAAATTAATCAAAATCAATTAAATATTTCATCCTGCCTTATGAAGTGGGTTTATTATATTCCCGCACCCCCTTATAAGTCTCACTTTATGATGTTTATGTCAGAAATGTAGATGCACATGGATCCATATAGGATCCAACAACAAGGATATGGTCACCTTTTAACAATTATTATGTCCAAAAAGATGAGGAAAGAGGCAAAACCACATGGGGAAAATCCTCCCTCAAGAAAGGACATGAGAGACAAACAAAAAATGATGAACTGTTGATGATGCTACTCCAAACTAAATGATGATGTCTGGAGGAATCTTCTTCTTGGGAAGAAAAGAAAACTGTTCACTTGGATCAAGAACAGCTGCGGTATGGAAACTGGGACCATGTAGAACAACTACGATCCAATGATGTGAAATCTCTTGAGAGTTGTAATGATCTCCAAGATTATGTAATGACTTGAAATTTGAACCAATAGAGATGAAATCATCTCCATATAGATGAAAGAAGAGTCCAGGCGAATGTATGAGGTCTCCAACTTCATTTACATAGAGAGGACGTGTGAAAGTGATCATGTGGGAACATAGAGAAACCATAGGATCAAAGAGTGTGAATGCAAGAGATCCACGGGTTGATATAAATTCCAAAGAATCGAAAAGAACACATATAATCATATCAATAGATTCATGGGAATACACTGATAATGAATCGTATATAATAGAAGTATGAAAGGAGGAAGGAAGGAGATGTTCAAAATCTTTAAGGAGGCTCTGAGGATTGATGCCAAGAACAGAGGAGGAGATGTAAAAGTGCATGAGATCAAGTATGGTAAGTGGCAAGAAACTAATAGAAATTGATTTGGATAAGCAAACATCCAAGAAATCACTGAGTTGTGCACCATCAAAGAGAGAAGTATGCACAAAGTGTGAAAGATATAGCACATAGATCTCAAAATCTATGATAGAAGACATAGAGAACAGTCAATGTATGGGTGAAACATCATCAATAGCAATAGAAGCTCAATTAATCACTTATTTTTCATTATTAGTATCATAAGAAGATGATTCAATATATTCTACATCAAGAAATACAAAAAAAGATGGCTCTTCAATATTTGCTTTTTGATTAAAGAAGGAAGTATTCGAATAAAAGAGGGTAGAAACAACATGAATTGTATGAGAGACTTCTTCATCATGAATAACTTTATTAGAGAATGTAGAGGCCAAGAAATATTAAGAGAGGGAACATAAGGATATGTTGTGTTTGCTCCATGCTTTATATTCTATTTCCTATATACCAAAATATTTGTCCCAATTGATCGAAAGCTCAAATGGATAGTCAACATAATCTATGAGATGATGTATATTTATAGAAATTCCCAAACACATAATTCTGTAAGCTCTATCACAATTATTTAGACAGGAAATCTTCTCTTCATAAGGCTCCGGTTCACTCAAAACACCAATGGAGACATCAAAGAGACATTGCCTCTTCATGTATGTACTCATCTTTGGATTCCAATCATTATAGTTGAAAGGAGATAGTAGAGGACCTTTAAAATCCATATAGAACTTGTTGCACCAACAAATAACCTACAAATATGAAAAGGAGA
>LPNX010515077.1:0-253913 GCA_001517045.1 Pseudotsuga menziesii
CTGCAATACTTTCACTGAGACTACACTAGCAACCCACTTTTGCAAGCACTTTTTTCATTTTGGCACTGGTCTTTTCTATTCCTTTTTGCATAAGTTAATCTCGCAATGTGTAATTGAATTTTGTGTATCTAATTTGAGTTAAGGTGTTGCTAAGGTTAAATTGTGATTGGCAGTAATTGGTAATTTCTTAAATTCATCCATTCCATATTAAAACTCCTAGAATTAACTACTTCTCTCGTAGAGTAAAAATCTTAGATTTTACTTTTCATTAGGGTCCACCCCCCTTGGCTTCGCTAGGAGTTGGCCTAGACAGAGGAGCTGAGTATCAGGTGACAGCACTTGGCTCGAGCTTGCCCCCAAGGTCGCACCCAGTGGCTTGAAGATTTCTGCCATGTTACCCGAGGTGCGAATTAGGCAGCAACAGTGTCTTCTGGGCTCGTATAAGGCCTTCTCAAATTTGCACACATGAGTCTTGCCTGTCATGTGGCTTAACTTCTAGTGGCTGCAAATGTCTCTTTGTAGTCTATGCCTTCTTTCCATAAGAAGCCTCGTTCTACGAATCTTGCCTTGTATCCTACGATGTTTCCATCTACTGCATGATGGAACTTACAGATCTCGCATCCTAGACATCATTCTTCTTGAACTGGTACGCTCCTTCCATTTTTTTCCTGGCTACTTCTTCATAGCTGGAAGGCTCTGCATCAATGATGTCGCTCAACAGTGTCACATAATTGCATTGTGTCTAAGACCTCTTGAAGTCTCGTCATACTATTCTTCATTTTGGATTATTTCTTGAATTGGCGTCCCTTGTTCTTTGGAACAAGTCTCATCCTTCTTTTCTTATAGGCGATTGTACGCAATCTTTCCTACAAGTCAAAAACATTAGTTTTATGGTTAGAAACATTTCATAAAGCATATTCATAATGGCAAATTCTTATGCATAAAGATATAATCATGCAACTATTTTAGCCAATACAACATTCATCAATATCTTACGGAAAATTTCTAGATGCCTTCCATCTCTACCATGACATTATTGAGATTGTGCACTAATCCAATATGTCAGCAAAGAGGTTTCATTCTAGATAAGTAGCAATGGATAGTTGTATAGCACACTGAGCTACTTACCCATCATATGCATATTAGTAGTATACTGTCATTAATGCAAACATTCTATCATGCATAACAAATCAACTGAATATAAACAAATGCATAACAAAACAATATCATGAAATTGACAATTGAATACTTATCTTTATTTGTTTCGTGGGTAGACTCCTTTCATCTTCATCATCTTCTTCATTCATAACAGCACCATTTCTTATCCAAATGCCAAGATGGATAAGAGGTTCTTCAAGAATTGAGTTCTTCATATTCCTCATCGCTTGAGGGATCTTCTTTGAATCATGAGAGCTTGATCTTTAGTTACTCCCATCTTCTTTTATTATGCGTCGATCTTCTTCTTGTGTGCACTCGTCCCAAAGTCTGCTGAAGGTAACCACTTCCCTCTAGTGGATGAGATGATCTTTAATAGAATCTGCAATGATTCTCTTGGCTCTAGCCTTAGCCTCATCTCCATCTGTCTCCTAGACCTTTCTTACTAAAGTACTGATCCAAGTCAATTTCTTCAAGGATCACGAAGTTCCTATACTTCTATCGATTTATATTCTTCCCTTCAAATAGCTTAGTCAAGGAATCAAACATCTCTTTTGGTGTCTTTAGGAAAGACACTTGTTGTATAAGGTGAATCTTGATTGAATCAGCAATGATCTTCTTGGCCTTAACCAACAAGTTCTTCTTGTGTAAGGCTTTAGCCTCATCTTCCTCTGGAACTGGAACCTCTCCACTTATGTAGGTGCCCAATTCATTTTCTTCAAGAACTAGTGAGATCCTATACTTCCATGCTTGGAACATATCAACTTCACCAAGCTTGTCATCAAGCTGGTGTGATTAGTCATTTTGAAATGAGAACCTCAAATGTAAATAACAAGAGATTAGATCTTACCGATTTGAGGTGTCCGTCCTGGTTCCAGAGCTGGCTGATCGAGGGTTTGTCAGAGAAACCCGAATTTTCAAAACTTGGAATCTTTCAGATTTGATTGGACAGAAAGATGGGGCTCTTCAAGGCGAGCTGTCCAATGTACTCCTTTTTTGAAAACAGTGGAGGGAAGCTCCAGGAACAGGAAGCCCTAGTTTTCCAATTTCTTCTACATAAATGTTTGATATTGTTTCTCCAGTATCTCCGAAAGTACAGCTCCCCTGTGTCTAAAATTTTGTGTTGCGGTATCCTCGTCTGTCCTCTTTCCAACACCACAAGTTTGAGCAGAATTGGTTTCACCAATTGGGACTTATGAGAGTTTTCCCAAGGTGACTTATTTCGGGACTATTCAGCATAGCGAACTTGTATAGACTGCCACGTGTCACTGTTTCATCATCAGAGTCTGAAACTTTTACCACATAAAGTACAGTTTGTGCCCTATCTGGAACATCTTGCGAAATTTCATTTGGACCTTCATAGCCCGAGATATAGCAATTCTCCGTAGGTGTCCTGTTTAGGGATGAATCCTGGAAGGGGTTGTAACCCTGATTTGGAGGAATCATATCTCCGAGAATATAGTGAATCTGAGGCTGAAATTTTTACAAAGGGTACATCAGGATTTTTTCTTCGGCCTGTGATATAGCAAATATACCAAAACTATAAGTTTTAGTATGTTAGGGTTTTTCAGGCCCGAGGTCAAACTAGGGTTTAACTTTCCTGGAGTTTTACTCAACCAAAAACTTCGACCTTAGTCTCTAAACTTCGATTTTGATGAGGAGAGCAATCCTATGCTGGGTTCACTCAAAAATTCCTCTTCTGTGAAAAACCCTAATTTCCCGCAACAGTAACTGAAAATGCCCGGAATCAACTTCTGCTTCGACAGAAAGATGCACCCTTCAATGGAGAGTTAGCCTAGCCTCCTTTTGTTGATGGATTGTGGAGAGAGACCCAAAAAGTAAGAAGCCCTATCTTCTACAGCTGCACAATGTCTTCTTCTTAGGTTAGCTCTGATACCATGTTAGATTTTTATCATTTAAACAATATGATCTTAGGATCTTATCTGAGAGAATAACATGCACAGCAATCAATCACAAGAAACAATAGACAGAAAGATTTATCCTCGGGGAAACCATAAAGGAAAAAACCCCACAATTTCCTCAAAGATAGAATGAGCACTAATGGCAGCAGTAAAACCCAAAGACAGAAAGATGATCTCCAACAGTTGTTCTCTCTCTCCCTTGTGTGAGCTCCTCTTCTCTCACCTATGCGCTATAGCTGGGTGAGTGTGTCTCAAATAGAGAGGCTCACTCTCTATTTATACTAGTTTCCGACTTGACAATTACTTACCAGAGTCGACTTCTGTAGGAGAGTCTAATAACCCTAGTGCCCCTTAACTGTAGGGACTTCCCCCCGATCAACAAGGAGGGTTATCTTCAACTCAATTGTGGGGACTATTGCCCCGACTTATAACGGAGGGTTAACCTCAATGACTTTACATGACTTTATTATATTAATGACTCTCCCGATAGGAACATCGGGGTACAACGAAATACAAATGATTCTCTCGATAGGAACATCGGGTAAGATATACAAGTGAATACATTCCTAAGTTACAGGTACATCAACAAACCCTATTTAGCCCCACTCTCTAAACGGCATGTTCTCTACCCTATTTTGTCAACTCTTCGGAATATTATCTCGCTTCAATTTCTCTCTCTTAGAATAATAAAACACTTTCCAGCTCAAGTTAAACATTAAACCAAGACTTCTTGCTTGAGATTCTCACAATCTCAAGGCTTATTTTCTCTCCCAAGATCTCTCTCTTGCTTCTGTTGAAAATAACCCCTTTCTCAAAAGCAAGAGCACTCTAGATTTGGAGAATTGTGTCAAATGTGTCTCCTTAGATCTCCTTTTATAACATTACAATAAGCAAATACCATGGGGGGGCTCTAATACCATGGGCTCAATAAAAGGACTTCATAAAATAAATTAATATCTAGAGAGTATCTTTCAGACGACTTCTACATGCTAAACACATCATCAATGCACAAGTACTTGTTCGAGCTACAAAAACTAACACAAGTCACCATGGACACATCAATCATTTATCATCAACCAAAGCATCAAAATGAACATGTCACCCCCAAGGTATTTTTAAGGATTCAAATATTATATGAGACTATTTGGATCGAAAAATTATACATATAGATATGTAGGTGAATATTCAATAAAAAAAACATATAATATACTATTAAAAATTCTAAATTTTGGCTAAATTTTAGCAATTTAATCATATCTTATGTAAAAATAGGCAAATTTTTAAGCTAACTAGTGATTATATTTTTTTAAATGGCCAAAAAATAGCCAATTAGTGAAATTTCGCCATTAAAAAATACCTCGGTCATCCCCTACTAAATTTATGATAAAGATCACAAGTGGAGACCCATGCAAAATGGGGGATAACAATTAGTTCATGTCTTGTTCTTAGTTTTTAGTATCCTCTAGCATGGTGGTGCATTTAACTAGTGTTTTCCTAGTATCATATTTCCAGATCATCACATTTCCATCATTTTACTTAGGTAATTTGAATATTCCACCATATTTTCACCTTTTACCTAGGTTAAATCCATAGTACGCTTACACTTGATCATTTTCCCTTTCCTAGAGGGCGCATGGCACATTTTGATTATATTTCCCTAAGTTTCATCTCATATCAACCCTTCCTTTTGTCATATTTTTGCTTTTCATCATTTCTAGTGTAAACGTATCAAACTAGTTTGGGATATATTATTATATTCATTTATTGATTAATTTAAACCAAACTTTAAGTTGAGTGCTATATTAATTGGCCTATTGATGTAATTAGGCATTGAAGCCTCATTCCATAAGTTTTAATTCAGTTAATCACTAGGGAATGCAACTTTAAGTCATGTGGTACACATTTGAGGGTGGCACTCCCCCTTTGGCGCACATTTTGAGTCAATACACCAAAATTATAATATTTAATTATTGCCTCCCTTCACAAATCCAATAGGACCTAGTATTAACCTTGTTCACACATGCTAACCTATTTTTATGACTTGGTTGAGCTTGCACATTGTTTGAAGGGTTGGTTATGCATGCGCCCTAAGGTTTTGACCACGTCACTCCATCCATTAGCACATTTTCCTAGGGCATTAAGCGGTGTGCTCCTCTAGGATGTCCACTTGCATCAATGAAAGAGCTTGCTCGCACCTTCCACACTTTGTAAAGTTGAAGTGACTAGTAACTAATTCGTCCACTTACTAGAGGTCTACTTGCGCATTTATCAATGGTGCACTCTTCTTGGAGGATTTTCGCTTGGTCAAGGTGGTTACTCATGCACATACTTCAAAGATTGGTTGACTCATTATGCCTTGAGTTACACGTGGGAAGTGGTTCACATGTAAAGCATGCTATGTAGTTGAAAGTTGTTTAGATATATCTCTTTTGGATGGCACACATGTGGAGGTTATAACCACCTCAATATTCTATTATTTGTTGACTCAGCTCATGGAGATGGTTATTTGGAAAAAACAGTAGTATTTGTACCATTTCAAAGCATCTTGAAGGGTGGACAAGGAGGAGCATATTTTATTATTTCTTGAAGCTTTGACTCGGTAAAAGGGACCTATTTTACTAGTGCACCCTCTCTCTTGGAGATTCCCTTGTAATGTTTTACTAATTTTTGTAGGGGAGCAAATTCTCCTGGAGGAAATGAAGACCTTTGACTTGGCAAAGGCCTAACTAATTCCATTTTTTATTATTGTTGGAGTGGTCGAACAATTGGTTGAAAAATAATTATCATAGTTGCACGGGTACCGCTCCCGATATTTTGGCACCCAATACTGGACGTTTCCCCACTCCTGGGAGGTTGGGAGCTTCTCTGGGAGCTTGAGAGCTTTTCAGGAGCTTTTTGGGAACTTGCTTTAGCCGCTCCCTTTTTAATGGGAGCTTTGTAGAAGCTCCTTATCTGTTTAGGAGCTTCCAGAAGCTCCTAAATAGATAGGGAGATTCTACAAGCTCTCGACCATCCAGAAGCTCCTAAATAGACAGGGAGATTCTACAAGCTCTCGACCATGTGGGGCCCAAAATCATAAGAAAAGTGTCGAAATCAATTGAATGATTGTTGTTTATTGTGCCAAGAAATCACCAACGATAAAAATTTCAATTGAATCTATCAACAATGTCATTTTTTAAAATGTCAAGGTTATATAAATTAAGAGGGCTCACTCCTCTTAAATGTTTAGATCAATCACTCTCAAAATATAAGCTGCCAATGTACTTAAGAGAATAAACATGGATCTTTCTACAATACTAAGATATTGAACAACTTTAATTCATGTCTCAAATGTTTATAGCTAGCTTATCTTATTCATATTGATTGGCATAGCAATTTAGGATCATAAACCACATCAAACTCAAAATACCGAAGACTTTGAAAGTTTGTTAGTTGAACTCGAAACAATCAAGTTCATTCACATGAGAAGTAAGTAGTAGTTACCATCAAAAAAATGCAAAGGCACCCAAACACTAAGCACTCTTAGGAGCAATAATAGAGATGGAGTTGGAACAAGAAATTAGGAAAAGATTGAGTCTTATGATTTATGAAGCTATCGGTGCTCCGTACACACACACATATATACAATTTTCCTTTAAAAACTCATATAATGGGATAAAGTTGCAGGTCAAATTTACAAAACATACCATGGCACTGGAGTCATGCATAGTTAGGGTTTACCTCAGGTCACACAAACCCATTTTTTGTATAATGTGGACCTAGAGGTGTGAGGAAATTTAAAAGGATTGAATTTCATGACACTACTAGAGGCTTAAGAGGCTAAAATAGTTTAAGCTACGAAATTAATAAATAATGTTTTTTAACTCTTTGACTTTTTTAAATATATTTTAAAAAATTAACATATATTATTGTCGCTCACAACCCTATGTTTCCTGCAAATTTGGGCAAAGCTTCTAGTGGTATTGTATACTCGTACCCAACGTACCTGCATTCCAGAAACTTGTGCAACGTAGATAATTAAATTTTAATGTAAGAGAGATTTAACTCCTATATAAAGGAGTTTTCTCTCCATTCTTTGCATGATGGTTGAGACTCTGAGAGAATAGGATTGAAGTTCTCCCTTTGGGCAACATTGTATATCAAAATTGGAAGTTTAATGGATGATTGGAGGTATATGTTCTATTTTATGTGAGACGTTGTTATGCTATATTCGTTTTTCACATTTCTAATGTATTATTGTAGTAAAACCCTGGTAAGTTGTGATGGGGGGCTTCCAATGGAGCATCTTCCATGTGGATCATGTAATGCATGAGGAAGATTCCTCTTATATTATTGTTGTTGTGTTAACTTGCATCTAACAAAACCAGTTGTTGTGGGATTAATTATTAATATAATATCACCTTCATAACCTTATTTTAGAGTAGCGCCTTAAGCTCTCCAAGGTAATTTTATTTAGTAATTTCCAGCAAAGTTAAGGTAGGTTTGTGGAAAGTATGACAGCCCATTTTTGCCTTACATATTCATAGAGTTTCCCTCATAAATCTATTCATCTTTGACTCCATTTAGCCCTTGATTGTGTAGGCACTGATCCTTGTATTTTTCCTCACCTCTGCCTCTTAGTCCATTCATTTAACTTTTATTATACTACATCTACAATCATTTTGTTAAGACTTGCTCTCCTTATATCACCTTGAGCCTCAATGCCATAGCCTTAGCATATGTAGGGATACCCCCTTGAGTTGGAGGAAAGCCAACCTAAAGTTGGAGGGGTAGTTCCTAAAGTGACAGTGGGTAGACTCTCTTAGTTACCCTTGGTTTTGCATCTTGTACTTGATACTTTTACGCATTTGAAGTGCTAATTTGGGAGGTAACTGTCGAACATGTGTTGTAGTCTTTATACATAGACCAAGGAGGGTCCAGGGGACTGATTAGGCCCCCCTAGCTACAGAGGTGTGGAGGACTAGCAAGCTCCCCATCAGGGTTTCAGGGGAAGCACCCCTGAAAGAAATTCATGTGTGTCTTGAGCTGTTTTCTGGCCCGTGGTTTTGTGGCCCATTGATCAAGGAATTGAGGTTGTAATATAATCCAGGCTAATGGATTAGGATTTGGATGATTTAATATTGTATTAAAAACACAAAAGATAATACAATGAGATGGAAAGTGGAAAAACTTTTAGGAATGCTATTTTTCCCTGTTTTGGGTTTCGAGGGTGAATCTCTGTATAATGTGTGTGAGCTATTGTTAATTATTGCGTTTTAGATTCTCTTTGGTATTGTTTTTCATTACACAGGTTTATCAAAGTTCTTCAATAACATTGTGTAAGCATGCACAAACATGCACAAGATAAATCCAACTGCACATAGATTTCTACCTGTTTTATCCATGACTAGTCTCACTGTATATAGTATATACATCAGTCCATTTTATTTCTTATAATCGACTGAAAAATGTTTTTTCCAGTAGACACTTTGTATTATTTGTGCCTTTTAGCATAGAGGAGTGAAAAATAGGGGAATACAAATTGTTATTAGGTTTTGACAATTAAAAATTAGCAAGAGCTAGCCAGCACCCTATAACAATATCTCTCTAATAATTGGAGGTTGCATGGAAATAAGAAGACCAAAATAAAAAAAACAGAGTCTTACCACTTTCAGAAAATATAAGACATGAACCAATGGTTTCTTCATAGTCCCCTCTCTACAGAAAATAAAACACAGCCAAAGAAAGACATGCAACAATGCCATCGGTTAACAAATTTATCAAGCACATTCTACAGAATCTACAATGTTCAAACATTAAGTCAACTGAAAAAACGGACAGAAAATTTTTAGAATATCACGGCATACTCTGAAGATACTGAATTATCTAACATACAGTATGAAAATAGCACAAATAGAAAAATAGCTTTCATCCAATCAATTATGAAAAACAAACTAACTCATTTAAGATTTACATCTGAAAAAGCCCCTAAAATATAGCAGATCTGGAGAAAAAATAGGAAATACGACTCAACTGGATTTGAGGAACATACCAATAATTATGGTTGTGATAGTTCTTCAATATAAATGACACATGCATGCCATGCAAGAGATGTAGCCTAGAAAACGTGTTGCTGCTCCAGGAGGTTCGCCCATGCAATAAAAACGTCCCTTCTCTAAATGATGATTATGCCATAATTGTTCCAATACTTGTCAGATGAGGCTGAGACTTTCCAAACCTAGTAGTGTACCCTCACCGGATATTCTAATGGGTGCATGCAAGAGTTCTGACCTCTCTAAGACCAATAGCGAATTGTTTCCTTCTGAGGGAGTGATGCCCTTGTTTCACCCGTGTGGAGCTGGTATCTCTCTCAGATGTGCATTCTACAGCCTGCTGAGCTCCCAGTATAATAGTATGCCCCTTCCGAGAAGAATGGAAGTGACATGCGTTAGAAATACCGAATTCCTGAGTCCCCACGAATTGTTCTGGGTATTTCCATATGTTCCCAACAGTAAAACGTGAACCTGCAATAATATCTGCCTTGTATGTTGAATCTCTGCGTAACACTGAATACGATGAATAGCTGATGGTAGATTTGAGTGATCTACCCTAAAGTGATTAGGGCAGATAGATTTCGCTGCCGAAAACACTTGCTAGCTGAAGACCTCCATCTCCAACCCCAACTTGTTGTTGTGGCTATTGTTGTTGTTGCTCTCGAAACCAAACTCAAAGATAAGAATGATCATAGATGTCATTTTGGTTCAACTAACCTTCTTATATAGCTTTTAGGGTTAGCATGTTGCTTTTAGGGTCTGCATTTTAATTTTTGCATGCATGCAATTCTAATTGCTCGTTGACTTAAGACTGAAGAAATAAGGCTTGCATGCTCTGCATGCTTTATGATAATAACTCTGATGGTCCTCTTTACTATACTAATGACTTAATAATACTGAATTATTATTCTAATATGCTCCCGGTATTAAATGTCCTCAGTCAATTCCCTATTTATCAGTAACGGAACCTTACAGTGCTCCCTCATCGAAGATTGCTTGTCCTCAAGCAATGCAACACAATTCCACAATCAATCAAACTGAACCAACTGAATTCGTGGATGATCCCAGGGTACCAAATTATCCTAGGAGATCTGTACTATGTAGCACCCTCTGCTCAAAGCACTACACTGCACGGTACCATCACAAGATATCCCATGGAAACCTCCTATAAGTAGAGTAACTAATCACGGTGTAAACGAGATACCATCACAAGAGACCTCCTGAAAGCATCCTCTAGCAATCACTAAACTGCTAGTCACTGTAATCCCAGGGTCCCAAATCAATTTGAGAATTGCAGAGGTCAAAATGCATCCACCGCTACCCTGCATAATATCAACACAAGGAGCATCCTATAGACTCCTAAGTAACCCTATCAGTAAACATTGTATCCATCCCTCATAAGCTCTCCAACTAGATCCCAATGCAAACTGTGCATCTTTCATCCCAAATATCCCAAGGCTCTTGTGGGACTATACCCCTGGCTAGGAATGTCTTCCCAAGACTCGCCCACTTAATAGGACACCAACTCTTAATCTCTCTCCAATCTAATAACCCCAAAAAGGACCTTGTCCATAAGCACCATCACAAGGAATAATCCTACCAGGCTGGCATTCTGCCCTTCTGATTTCAATTGGAATGCTCATATACTGCTGCCCAATTTCTCGATCCTGACCAACCTGTAAAACCATCCTCTAGTATGCAAATGTCGACTCAAGCTACTGCAAGCCTTGTCTATGTACTCCTGAAGAGGATTGCTCTCAAATGCAATAATATGTTTCTTTTATTGCCCCATCAAGGCCTCCATGTGCGACTTCCCACTGTCTCAACTGTTGTGGTCACTGCCTTGTACCTCATGTATCTCATCGGCCATAACTGTCTGCACTCCCGTTGTAGATGATGAAGAGTGTACCAACTCCAACTCACCACACGGCCTATCCACAATCCGACTATCAAATGTGTCGGTTTCGCTAACTCACAAGATGGCTTTAATGCTACCTCCTCTTGCACATCCTCATCATGTACCGTCAAATCCAAATCAAGCTCATCGTCAACATGTACTTCATGCTCATCTTTCTTCACTCCCCCAGCTATGCTTTTAAGGAGATCCTCATCCAAATCCTTGGTTTGGCTCCCGAACTTGATGGTGAAATAGTCTTGAAAGGACAATGTTGCACATACCTCATCACCCAAGGCTAGATACTCTTGATATCGAGGCAAGTGTTGAACTGCTGCTAACCTCTGCTAATTTTCAGTCAAGATCCTTCTCATTGTCTTCATGTTCTCACAAGCTGGCAAAAAAACCTTTGCTCTGACATGCACTTCACCAACATCATCGACATGCATTAGCATGTACAAGTATGCATCCACATGCACTTTTATTCAATTGCTATGTGCCCACAGCTGGCAAAGGATCATGCCCTGATACCACTGTAATAACCCAACTGATATTCTATCTTATTTGATAATATGTTTGTGGTTTCTGTGCTTTAGGTGTGCTAGAAATATAGAAAAATTTTGCATGCAAAACAGTGTCGTGCCAAAAGGCCCTAAAACATAGCAGAGCAGGAGAAAAAATAGGAAATACGACTCAACTGGATATGAGGAACATACCAATAATTATAGAAGTGATAGTTCTTCAATATAAATGAGACATGCATGCCATGCAAGAGATGTAGCCTAGAAAACGTGTTGCTACTCCAAGAGGTTTTCCCATGCAATAAAAACGTCCCTTCTCTGAATGATGATTATGTTGTAACTATTCCAATACTTCTCGGATGAGGCTGAGACTTTCCAGACCTAGTAGTGTACCCTTCCCAGATATTCTAATGGGCGCATGCAAGAGTTCTGACCTCTCTAAGACCAATAGCGAATTGTTTCCTTCCGAGGGAGTGACGCTCTTGTTTCACACGTGTGGAGTTGGTATCTCTCTCAGATGTGCATTCTACAACCTGCTGAGCTCCCAGTATAATAGTATGCCCCTTCCGGGAAGAATGGAAGTGACATGCAGAAGAAACACCGAGTTCTTGAGTCCCAACGAATTGTTCTGGGTATTTCCAGGTGTTCCCAGCAGTAAAACATGAACCTGCAATAATATCTCCCTTGTATGTTGAATCTCTGCGTAACACTAAATACGATGAATAGCTGATGGTAGATCTGAGTAATCTACCATGAAGTGATTAGGGCAGATAGATTTCACTGCCGAAAACACTTGCTAGCTGAAGACCTCCGTCTCCAACCCCAACTTGTTGCTGCAGCTACTGTTGTTGCTACTCTCGAAACCAAACTCAAAGATAATAATGATCGTAGATGTCCTTTTGGTTCAACTTACCTTCTTGTATAGCATTTAGGGTTAGCATGTCACTTTTAGGGTTTGCATTTTACTTTTTGCATGCATGCAATTCTAATTGCTCGTTGACTTAAGACTGAAGAAATAAGGCTTGCATGCTCTACATGCTTTATGATTCCCATCATTGTTCATGTTTGCAGTTCTCTCGGGACACCCACCATCTGATTTGTTGTGGGCATTTCTTGTGCTCTCTATTCAATTATGTGGGAATCTCTTGTAGGATTATGGTTTGGAGGGGCATGTTTACGCTCAAGCCATGGTGCGAGCAATAGATTCACAGGTATGGGGACATTGCTATAGCCAACCAGTATCTCGATCTGTAATCTCTACTTTTTGAACACCACTTCACTAACTCATCTCTAGCATGCTTACATTTAGCATCCATCTCTATCTATTCAAAGGGCGAGTTGGATGTTGCTTTTGTTTTTTGTTGTTCTTTTATGTTCTTGCGTTCTTCCTTAGGTTATGGAAATGGAGATAAAGACTTCTGCATTCAAGAGAATGGCCCTCTTTACTATACTGATAACTTAATTATACTGAATAATTGTTCTAATATGCTCTCGGTATTAAATGTTCTCAGTCAATTCCCTATTTATCAGTAACGGAGCATTACACATGGTGGGTTCATGTCTTGGTCTTAGTTGTTTGTTTCCTCATGATGGTATACTTTCCTAGTGTTCTGCCTTGGTGTCACTTAATTTCATCACCTTCCCATCATTGTAACTAGGCAACTTTCATATTTCATTACATTTCCAAAATTGACCTAGGCATAACCCATGTCACACATATTCCATTTATCCCCATTCCTGGAGGGTGCATGAATCATTTCACCCATATTCATACAAGTTTCCCTTCATAATTATCCTTTCATTTGTCATATTTCATAATTTCACATTTTCCATGAGTGAACATGCCAAAGTGGTTTTATATATTTTCATTATTGATTAATCAAACCCAAACCTTGGGGTGAGTGTTAGATTATTGGCCTATTGATATTCATATGTTATAAACCTTCATTGAGGCCTCATTCCCTAAAGTTCGTCTTAAAATGTTTTAATCTTTCACTAAGGAATGCAACTTTATGCCCCATGTGGTACAACACATGGGGATGGTGCTCCCCCTTAGGAACACATGTTAAGGAAACCAAAAAAAAATGTTAAGTTGCCCCTTTCATAATATCATTGGGTATATTTGTAGGCCCTCCTTATCTCTTGGCAAACATATTAAGGAGGTGGTTGAGCTTGCACTTATTTTGAGATGCATGCGTCTTGGTCTTTTTACCACATCCACCCATTCACACTTATTTGTTCATTTAGCCTTATCCACTTATGCACTTTGCCTTTATCCCATTGACACATTCTTCTAGGTGGCATGCGGGGGTTCACTTCCATCTTTGATTGGTCTCGTTCACACTTTGTTTCTACTTGGTTGAAGGTTAAGTGACTAAGAACTCATTCACCCTACCTTTTGGGAGTTCTTGCACATCTTGGAGGGTGCACTATCTCTTAGGGAGATTATTTTATGGTTATCTTACTTGGTCAATGTGGACAAAATGCACATGTTCCTATGTATTTATATTTTGAGATGGTGGTTGAGCCTTGGAGACCACTTCTTGGACCACTTATGCCATTTCTAGACGTTGTTTCATAACTACTCCAATAGTTTATTATTGCTAGACTTGTCACGGAGTTAGATAGGCAAATAATGCATTTTATTGTAAGAGAGACTTAGCTCACTTTATATAAAGGAGCTTTCTCTCCATTTTATTTGTGATTTGGAATTAGAGGATTAAGAAGTGAGTGAAGAATAAGAGATTGTAGGAGCTTGGAAATGATGGTTGATGGAGATATCTTGTATTTCAGCCTTGAAGATTAATGAAGCACTGAGGTATTGATCCATTATGTTGTACAGTCTTGTTATAATAACAATAATAATAATCTATTTTTAAGGTCACCACCAAGTGAGACACCAATTTAGTGTATGAGACCCCCTTGTTTGTGGGACAATGGACCCCTCTGCGCAGCGATTTAACTGCTAAAGTCTACAAAGGTGTACATACCCTACCCCACTTCGGATTTGAACCTATCACCTCCTAGGAGGAAACACATGCTCTTAACCGTTAGGCCCACTCAAGTTGTTCTTCATGTTACACCCCCCCTTTTGCATGGTTTGCATGGGTGTCCACTTGTGATTTTTATCGCAATTTTAGTAAGGGGTTACATGTTGATAGATATTTTGATGCCTTGGGTTCTGTTAGAAAGTGGCAACAAGGAAGGTCTTCTATCGTTTGCATGTGTCCTTGCCTGATAGAAGACATAAAAGAGGAAGCCAGATTGATCATTGCCTTTACCCAAAGTTTAGACTTAGGAAAAGTGCATTATGTAATCTAATTTTAATTTGACTTAATGGAGTCACTTTTATAAATTTCAAGTGAAATATAATTTAAGTGATGGCTAATCTAATCTTGCCCATTGATCTCACCGAAGGATCTCATCCATTGATCCATAGTGAGAGTTAGGGTTTTCGCTTGGCCATTGAATTAAAAGGAGATTGATTTGGTGGAGAGAACACGCACACACAGTTGCTTTGGCACACACATTGCCAGAGAGAGATTTCTTGCTCATAGCTTTTCAGCCGGAGAGTGAGAGAAAGAAGTTTTGCAGAAGAATTTCAGAGAGTGGGATTGAAGATCATCTTTCTGGAGATCGACAGAACCACATAGGAAAAACGCAGAGGCTGTGACAGTGACGCAGGGCAGTCGTACAGGTGATGCAGAGGTTGACACAGGCAGTCATAGAAGTTGACGTAGGGGTCATACACTGACGCAGGGGAGGTCGTATGTTGACACAAGATCGTACACTAACGCAGGGGCCATACATGTTGACACAAGGTCGTACACGCTAACGCAAGAACCATACGATCATGTTGGGGTTTCTCAACTAGTTTCAGTTGTACGATTTTGCCAGGTTGGCTAAAATCGAATTTCTAGATTGTATTGTTTAAAATCTTGCTAATAAAATATCTTCTCAGACTGCTACACCAGTTTTCCCATCTTGGGTTTTTCCGGGGATTTCCATACCCAAAACTATTGGTGTCTCTATTGGTGTGATTGATATTATATGTTTTCTCAGTATTAATTTTCCGCTGCATTATTTGTGAAGAAACTCATTTGTGGTTAACAGTAATAATATATATATATATATATAGTGTAGCTCAAGATTGAGGTTTAAGGAAATTTGCAAGTTCTTAATGCTAGAAATTTGTTTCATGTTGTGATGGATACTAGTAGCTATGGGATGTGACCTCTCATGATTTTTGGCTTTGATATGAATGATTTTATGAGGGTTTGATGGTGCATTGCAATCACATGTGTCGCATTGATCATATTCTTCATGAGCACCCTCGTCTCTTGTCACTTGGATGGATTATATGGTTATGGAGCCTTCCTAGCGCTCTTGCTCATTGGATGATCTTCATGCTTATGGATTCCTTGTGATGTTTTTCTCTTAGAACGCTCTTGTCCCTAGGCCCTTGTTTGGGATCATAGCTTGGTTTTTTATCACTTTCTTGTGGAGCGCTCTTGTTTCTTAGCATGAGGATGGCATCTTGACTTCATTAGACATCTTTTGGGTTGAACACTCTGTCTTGGCACATGAGGAAGCATATCATTGCTTGTGGATAGGGTCGTACCTTTGTCAAGGTGTTGGTTGTTGTGCACACTTGTTCTTGAGTTGGATGCTCCTATTATTGATGGATGGTCTCCTTGGTTTATGGATTGATGAGTTGGCATGGAGGTTGCATTTTGGCAGTTATGTGGACATTCATTACACATATGTTAACATTGTTCGCCACTTGATGGAGTATTGCACATAGATCTATTTGTTAGTTGAGTGTTTGACTCCTTTATGTATGGAAACAACCTCTTGCACTTGTTGAGTTGGTCTAGTGTTATGCTGCATATGTACCCAGCGCACCTTCAGATGTGCCCCAGGGAGAGAGAACCATTTTTTCAACCAAGAGGGGTGTTATTGAGCAATGGTGGTCATGGTTGGTCTTTCCTTTAGGAGTACTATGGCTTAAGGGCACTGTTGACTGCCCCTTGTTGGGGTTTTTAACCCCGGGGTTGGAGTCCGAGGCTCCTAGGGGTGGATCATTGGGTCACACGGCCCCATACCTTGTTTGCTTGCTTTGGTGGCCTTTTCTTCAGCTACGAGACATTTGTCTCCCTTCACAACCACTTAGGACACCCTCCTGGCCCTTCATCTTCCTGGCACCTTCTCTCCCTAGCCTTATTTCCTCAGAGGAAGCTATCCTCCACGTCGGGCCTTGTTGTTGCTTTGAGGAGGGCATTGAGGGATTTTACAGCATTCTTGGGGTTAGATGGGGTATAACGCCCTCCCTCCAGCTCACTCTAGCCTTTCGTTCGAAGCTAAGTCACCTGACACGGGGACACGGCACACGAAGAACACGGGGATTCGAGTGTCTGCCACGGACACAGTGACTGTGGGAATCAGGACACATAGGACACGTTATATATATATATATATTGAAATTATATATATTAAAAATATAGACATATAGATCCAATTTTTTACAAATATTCAATAGAAATCAGAATCAATACACATTTAACATTAGTATTACACATTTACAAATTAAATCAATAATCACAATGAGATTATGAGACACGTAGATAATTCATGATACAGTTTACTCATGATAGTCATAGATCAAGATGTCAATACTCGAGTCAAAACCATATTTCTCATTAAGTCATCAAAATCAAATGTATTACATAGATGTCAGAATGCCACTGGCAAATGCCAAATAGACTAATAGTAATAGTAAATACGCTACTGCAGTATAATTAGTAATAGTAAATACAATGATAATATGAAGGAAAACAATTTTTTTTTAATTACTATTACTAATTATACTGCAGGAGTTGAAATCCAGTATGCATTTACTCAAATGCAACTGTTAATAATTTAATCATGTTCCTTGAAATTGTGTCCCTGGTGTGAAGGCTATATTATATCATTGTACACCATTGTATTCTCTAGCAATCTTTAAGTTGTGTTTGAGCTTGGAGGGATTTCACCCTTTGTATACTCACTGTGATCTCGATAATCTGGAGTGTTGGGAACTGGGATGCACTTAAAATGTACATTGATCGCAATTTATTTCCTGCATGGCTAATATTTAGTATCATTTTCTTCAATCTCATAACTTTGATGATAATATTGATTTGATGCAGTGTCCATCTTTGGCGCAATGATATAGAAATATAAGTGGATTGTTGGCTTCGTTGAAATTCTACCTGACATTGAAATGTAACAACTGATTTGTATCTTAAAAGATGTTTGCACCAGTTTTGCTTAATATTTGAATAAACGATATTATTCATCAAAATCTCGAGGGCCTACGCATCTTTTTAGCGTTTTGACAATCCCGGGACACGCGTGTCCGAACATGAGACACGCTGGAGAGACGTGTCGGACACGCTTTGTTAGCGTGTTCGTGTCTGACACATGGACACAGGACATGCGGCCCAAAACCAGCGTGTTTGATTTCTTAGGTTCGAAGTGATTCGCTAATTCTAGCAATTTTTGGCACCTAGGGGAAAAATACCCCAGGTAGCCTACTATAAGCCTACATTAGGCCATTTTTTATTATTATTTGGTTTTAATTTTAAGTTGACATTTTATAATTTTAAAGGCATGTCGGGCTGGATATTTTTTGTAAAAGTGAGTGTGAGATCATATAAATATATCTCCTCACTTCATTTTTAAAACAAGACTCATGGGATAACACACTATGCATTTATACTATCCTTCTTAGGGCTCTTTGGAAAGATGTGCCCCTCTTGAGAAAGGTTGTTTTATGGGTTTATAGCAAGTTCTTGAAGTATCTTGGTTTTTTTGCTCTTTCTCAAAGGTGAAGCTATGATTTGTTGGTGAAACACGTGCATAAGGAGGTATCTATGTCTTGTCTTGATGTCTCTTTATTAAAAGCTGATGATCGATGTTTGTTTGCAGATAGAATGGTAGCCATTAGGTTGAATCTTATCTTGGCTAGGTCTCCATCAACTTTTATCACCTAAGAGTAGAAGCACGTCCTCTTTAGGAGTCTTCTAGGGCTAAAAACCTAGGTCTCTAGGTTTGTCATCTAACTTAGGTTCTCCTTCTCACTAGGTAAGCCATCCTCCCTAGATGCCCTAGGTTGAGTAGGGTTATGCTAGGGTTTGTTTCCTTTTGTTTTCACATCCTGTTCTTTTCCAAAACCTAGTCTAGGGTTAGTTTAGGGCTAGTTTTAGGTTAGCTTAGCCTAGGTTAGGGTTAGTCCTAGGTCCCTTTTTCTCCCTTTCCTCCTCGCGTACCCCAAATTAATCCCAAAACAACCTCTATAACCCTCGCATACCCTCACCCTCCTAAACCCTCGCTTATCCTCTTTCTTTTACTGCTGCAACCCTCGCTGCCCTCTAAAACTACCTTAACCGGCCTGCAGTAGCCTCGACCTAACCCTTCTCCCTCTCGACCTGATACCTTAATCTCTCTCCCTAGGCCTCTCCTCTTCCCTTAGCCCCCCATCAACCCTCGGGTCTTCTTTTAAGGCTGACCCAAGGTTGTATCCCAACTTCCCTTCCCTCCTCAGCTAACCTTTCTTCCTCCCATTCCTCTCATGGCTGTCCTACTCGACCTTCTCCCAGCCCTCGGTCCCCACCAAACTCATCTTGGGGCTGCTAAACAGCCTTTACGTTGTCCTCCTTTCACCTTCCCATCCCCCTTCTATCCCGGTCAACACCTTAGGGATATGTAATGCCCCCATTCAAATAATTGCATAGCAAGACAATTCCATCAATCCTATTAGTTCCCTAGGTTGGAAGGATACATTTGAAATTTTAACAAGGGAGCTAATAAATGATGTTCAGACATTAGAATGGGATAAATATTTAATAATGTAGCTTATTAAATAAATACAAGAGAAAATTGAAGTGGCAATGGAACATGGAGACACATGGAGACTATGGGGCCCACATAAGCTAAAAATTTTGTGCCACATGGCATCCTCCTCTTGCAATTTCGAATCCATGGGAAGCCTGAAGGTTCTTGGATGAGTTAGAAGGCTAATACACTTAGTCATATGCATCATAGGTCGAATTTGGGAAGAAATATAACTTACATGGGAGAGGATGAGTCATTTTGGAGCTAGTGAGACACTTGGACTAGATTCCCTAGCTCTATGACAACAATGATGAAGATGCTATGACACCTATGACACAAATCAGATCTGCAGGTTGACATCTGACATATCTAACATGGCAGGTCGAAATAGAGCATCCAAGGGGGCACTCATGTGAGTTGGGGAAGCTCAATGGACTCCTACTCGAATTGGGAGAAGGACACATGGCAAAAAGCTTGAGCACACACCCTAATTCGAATTGGCTTGAGTTTGGGGATGGATTGGTAACCTTAGAAGGCTAACGATGTTTATAAAATACAGGGATCAACCAAGAGAAGAGATTTTGTTCATTTGAGAAATTGTCATTTGTGAATTGTGAGAGCTAGTGGATGACTGGTTTTCTTGCCTTAGCCAATTGCGAGGGTGAAAGATTCCCATCCAAGTTGGTGTTTGGAGAGGCCACTCAGGTCTTTCATGGAACTTTAATGGAGTTGTATTTGCAGGTGTAAGCTACAGGGCAGCTCGTGGTTTCTTCTATTGCAGCACTTTCTCTCAACCATTTCCAGTTTTATTGCATATTCTTGCTCATGGAGGGATTGCGCTTTGGGTGAGCTATTGTACTCTTTGGGAGAGCTTCTCCTGGTCTATTTATGATTCTAATAAGTTCAATATGCTCTGTTCTTCATTCTCAGAAAGTCTCAAGTTGAAATAGCCAAGAGTTGTATGTCAAAATGACTTTTAATGAGCAAACAATGACCAATTCCCCACCATATTGATGTATGCCATGGTAATGTTGATTATTTCGAATGGAAGAATGTCTCTCTGATAAATATATGATGAATGGACTGTCATTAATGTGTAGTACAAGTTTCATGTTCAGTTCTCAAGCATTTGAAGCCATTTTACTCAGTTTAATTGCATTTGGAGAAGATTTGGTGCTTTTTCCCCAAGGGTTGAAATAGTGATTTTGTAGTTGTTTGGGAGAGGGTCATAACAGCCTATATAAACTGAACCATGATGCATATGAGACCTTAAAAATGTCCCTTACACATCCTCTACCTCTGTTCAGAAATTCGAGTGGGGTTGGGAGCATTTGAGAAGCCATTTCCAGCATTTACTCGGGGGGAACTGGAACCCAAATTTGCTAGTAAAGACTCCTACTTTGATCAGAATATAAAACAAGTTTGCAGAAGTAATTGGAGGGTCATAAATCATCCTTGAATATAATATTCAAGTATTAATATCAGTCATACACCCTCTGAAAAGATTTGGGAGCATTTGGGCCAATTTGGAGACCTAGACATCAAAACTAGTCAAAGGTCGAAATAGGGAAAAAAAGTGAAAAATTGGTCATTGTGATAAAATTTGAAAAAGGGACATTACAGGATAAGGCCTTGGTTGCAGGTCTATGACATACCTTCCATCACACGGTTGAGGCCTCTACCCAAGCCTTAGGTTGCCCTTACAGTGGCAACCCCCCCTAATTAGGGCATGTTATGCTTTTCCCTATGTGCCTACCTTCTATCCCTACACACAAGTAAACTGACAATTGGTTAGAGGATTACATATATAAGTTTTATTTTGTCACTAAATGAAGAACTGATCTACAACCTTATGCATCTGCTATATTATGAATACTTACATCACTGCCTAAGATCTTAAACTTTGTATTTTCAGCTGCTAATGAACTTTGGTGTACTCATATAGAATCTGGAACTAATGATCTATCCATGTATAACTAATGCTGCCATAAATACTTGCATGAATGACTGATACATGTTACTCATATTGTTGTACACATAGGCTTTAGATTATTATGTGGTAATGATTAAATACTCATACTTTTGGTTAGTATCTGCATATCACCATTGCTATTTGTACATTAGCATTAATTAGCTACATGGTTGGCTTTCTGATTTGATGAACGCGCTATCCTTTCCTTGACTCCATTAGGCACGGGTCACTAACCTTTCGAAGAGAAGATATATTTGTTGCCTAGTGTCTTTTTGCAGAGTTACATAGGGCTCTCCCCTAGGAGGTTTCGACTTCCGAACTAGTTTATGTTGAATTTTAGCATGTGCTTATATTCTTCAAAATTTTCAGACTGTAATATAGATAACAATAAGACAAGTACATTAGATAATCAAGCATCACACAAATGAACACCAGATGTTTTCACGGGGAAACCTTTAAAGGACAAAAACCCCAAAAGCATTAGTAATTAATCCCTTAAATGAGAGGACTAAGTTTGTAGAAGAAATAGGAAATTTATCTCAGAATTTTGAGATGAATGTTATAACAATTTTTCAAACCCTAGCAGGCATGAACAACATTTCCAAACCAAAAAACTGCCACATGGCGGATGAAGACCAGTTGCCCGAAAAAATTCTTCTGCTGCCCAAAATGTTTTTACAGCTATCCACACCCAGTCTGCTGCTGCCCAAATCGTTTTCCCAGCTGTCTGAACCCCGTCTACTACTGCCTAGAATCTCTGTGGGCTGCTCGGATCTGCTGGCAGCTGCCTAAACCGTATCTACTCTTGCCCGTGAACAGTAATGGGCTGCCCGAGGTCTGTTTAGGGCTACTCGAGCTTCTGTTCTGCTGCCCGTGAGTGAAAAGGAGTTTCTCGTGTAGAGGAGCAACCTGTGGAGGTTGGCCTAGTGTTTGTTACTACTGCTGCTGCTTAGTGAGGGATATGAAGAAGTCCTAGCAGCACTCTCAGCTCCTTGGTGGACTATAATAAAGAGAGAGAAGATGCCCTAGCTTGCTAAGCTGCCATGCTAGGGCATAAGATATAAATACCAGCCACTCTCCTTCCTTCAATAGCAACAAAAAAGTTGATCTCAGTCACAAATGGAGGAGCATTCCAACATGATGAAGTGAAGTGTGTAAAAATGTTTTGCAATTGACTTTTATTTATAGTCTTTCAAGGACTTGAAGTGGTCCCTCATAATTAGGAGTTCAAATTAGGGTTTTATTCTTTTTCATCTTTGACCCTTTGACTTTAACCTTTGGTAGTACAATAGGTCTTCCTGTATTTTGACTTTAAGCTCTTGGTCTTCCTTATAGACCAAGGCTTAGAGTAAGAAGGTCCTTCAAGTGTTTAGTGGTCAAAGCAAGTGGTCTCTAGGGTCCTTCATGCCCACTCAAAGTACATCTTTATACATAGGGAGACTTACTAACAATTTTAACTTGAACTCTTTGTGCCACTAAGATCGGGTGCTAGGTGTCTCAACCAGGGCTAGCTAATCCTTGGAGAAGGTCACATAGCCCATACATAAAGGATAGGAGTGCATCACGTGGCCAGACTCGATCTAGGGATTATGGTGATAACCTGGTAACTGACCAGGTGCCTCAGCCCTAGGCTGCATCAATTGACTCAATGTCAAATACTTGGTAACTAACCAAGCACCTCCATTGTAATACTCCAAAATTTCATAAAAATTTAAAAAATTTCTTGCAACAATTAATGTTTAAAATCATCGCTTAAGAGAGTCACTTAACTACTAACAGTTATCATACTAAGGTCTATTCTAGATTCTAAACAAATTCATTTATTAATTTCGATAATTGCATTCTTCATTATCTACATTCAAAGTTAAGTGTTGAAAGACTGATTTAGTAAGTAAGGATCTGAAGTAGTATGAGTTTTAACCACTGTTTGTTTACTATGTACTAAAGTTTGTTCCGTGTTTAAAATGAAGGAACTTCAGTTCATGCCCGAGGCTTCAAAAGTTTTTGAAGCTAATGCAGTGAAATGATGATTCTTGTACAGGTCTATTTACAGGTAAGACGTTTTGTATCCAAGTTTTAGGATCGAGATTTAATTATCTCAAGTAACAAAAGTAAAATGCTAGAATATTTGTTTAGTTTACAGCGTTGAGAAAAAGAAGGTATCGCCAAACCTGTATCTTTTCCAAATCTTGAATTGGTTATATCATTGTGAAATGTTTAGGATCTGGTTTTTGCTCTTCATATTCAAGGCTTTAAAACATGATGTTGTCTATATTATTTTTCTGTTATTTATTTCTTTAAAGGCATAAGCACTTAAAAAAATAAGAGCAAAAATAGAACTTATGTTTTTAGTCTAAACTATGAGCATACTTGTACACCTTATATTAAACCTATTGTTGGTGTAAAAGATCTTAATTCTACAAGCAACATTAAAGAAGGAAAATCCTATAAACTAAGTCTTGCAATACTACTTCTACCAAAGTATTTTATATGCCATGAAATTTACATATGCACGAAATATGAACATAAACCAGAATTAACCTATGCTTATGTATTATTATGAGGTTAAGGAATTTGACATTTGTATAAGTGATACTAAAGGTTTATGCAAAGTATAGATTGATGTTGCCAAAGTATTCAATGTATGTGTGAATAAAGGTATGCAATATAAGAATATAAACATAGTCTTAGCCTTTAACCTTTGTTTGAAAAGCAAGGTCAAACGATGCAAACGAGACTATAATACCTTTACCAATAAAAACTATGCTAAGTATCTCTATAGTTAAAATCTAGGGCTTATAAGTTTTCAACCATGATCTTAACAAGGGTTGTGTAAACTTCTTTGTAGGCTTCACCCACGCCCTCGAACCTATAGAGCAACAACCACAAAATCAAAGTAAAAGTGGGATCCACGTGGTCATCGGTTATTGGATAGGGTTTTGACATTGGTAAACCCTACTACATAACATTCAAAACCCTAAAATCTC
This sequence comes from Pseudotsuga menziesii, assembly GCA_001517045.1. Lineage (NCBI taxonomy): Eukaryota > Viridiplantae > Streptophyta > Pinopsida > Pinales > Pinaceae > Pseudotsuga > Pseudotsuga menziesii. The sequence goes on from LPNX010515077.1 coordinate 24,359, forward strand.
GCATTGTTTACCCATGTTGTCGTCGCTGTTAGTAACGCCGCTAGGCTCATGGCCTCATGGCCTTTGATGCCATCGATTTGTCTCTGTGGGTGACTTAACCCGTGTATTGGCCAAGCTGAAACCTCTGTGTGATTTTGAGTGTGGTTTCTGGTTCTAACCACACTTACCTTGTGTTTTTTCGCTAACAGTGGGGAGGTTTGGTTTAGCTTTTACTGTGACTTTCTCACCTCGTCGAGGTTCTTGGGATTTCTCCTGCTCGTTTGCTAGGGTAAGAAGTCTTCTTTATGTTAGGGTTTGCTATGCAAAACAAATACTGTGCAGTCGAGGGTAATTCTTCAGGTAACTCATTTTTCACCCTTTCTAAAATTGCCATAAGTTTTATTACTGTTACCAGGTTTTCTTTTAAACAACGAACTTAACTTTTCTCCATTCTAAATGTGCAGTCTTCTTTACAGGTGAAGCCTCATGACTGTGAGCTGAAAGACTTTGGGCAAAGGGGTTCCACGCTTCTTAAGCAACCGGGTAAGCCTCGATTTCATGCCTGAGGTTCTTTCTGTGGTGATGTCTGGGGTTTGGATGATACTGTCTCACCGAGATTCGAGCTCCCTTGCCGTGGCTATGTTGTACAATGTTTTGTTTGGAAAGGTCGTGTGGCCGTGACTTGTTTTATTTACAGTAAAATTTTGGACAGGCCATAAGGTCGTAACTTCGTTATGATGTGCTGCGTTTTTAACATATGATAAGGTTTTCATTTCGCGGACTTGTAGACATTTTGTTCTATTTAACTTGTACTGATTAGCAGTAAAATGGATGCGCTGGCCTGTAAAGAAAGGGGTCTTGGTTAGACTTGGGCATTGTGGTTTTTCTGTGCTGTAAACTTCAGTTTGGTTAAGCTTGGTTTAATGAAAGTTTGAAAGAAACCTTTTTGGCTATTTACCTGTATCTAGTAAATGATATTTTTACAAAATGAAGAAAGGATTCCACTGCTTGTAAAAGTCCATAATCTTGATTTTTTTTTGTTAAAATGAAGTTATTATGTGGAAAATTAATGTGACAATTAACTTATGGTTTTCGTTTTTTTGTTTAAAGAGTTACTTAAGATATAATAAAAAAATTAAAAGGATCTATCACTACATCCTAAGCACAACTGTGAAATTTTGATTTGGAAAATGTACAGGGTTGTTATTTATTTTAGTTTATAAAAAGATAAACAATATAACTCCGTGTTCTATGTAAGAATTTATTTAATATAGGGTAATCAAGATATTATAATTATATAATGAAGAATTTGGTTATTGAGGAAATGAATTAAACTGTAAAAACCCTATTCTGGAAAGAAGAAAGAAAACAAGACTTGGTTTACAGTTATCCTTAATTTAGGGTTTGTATTTTATTTTAATTTGAAAACTCTGCATTGTTGTTGTTTTACTATAATGTATTTAATATCTAATGTTTTATTTATAGTAATAATGAAATTACTTAGATGTTATTTGCAAAACCTAAGTGATTACTAAAATTTCATTTACTGTTTATAAGTTACTCCTATTTATGTTTTTTTTGTTTTCTATAATATTTAATAATTATATGTATTTATAATAGATTAAGCTTATAGATAGTAATTATTACTATGTTAAAAAAGAACACAGTTACACAAACTGTGTACTGGTTTTAAGAGACCTTCATTTATGATAGTTTTTGTTTATGTTTTAAACAAATGTATTCTAACTAAGGAAACTTCTGAAATAGAGAATCTTTTTTCTAAACATTCCTATAATGATTCAACAGTAGAAAGTAAATAATCATATTCCTACATTTCTTGATTTGATTTAACCATCAAATTTAATTTCACCGACTGTACTAGAGTACTACCTCTCCAGAGGTGTGGAAAACTACAGTCAGGTATTTTTATCCATCAATAAATTTAAACCAACCTAAATCATTTATTCTAATACATATCTAATCCAGAATTTATCTATCTTTGAACAGTAGAAGATTTATCCAACCAATTTTAATAAACAGATGAAACAGACATATAAATATATTAATTCCTAAATTCATATGTTCTTGTTCCTATGCTTGCATAGAGAAAATCAAAATAACATTTAGAACCTGGTAGTATAGCAGAGGAGACAACAACCTAAGGAGCCCGTTCCTCCCAACCAACTCCAGAAGACTGCTGAGCTGCAAATCTTAAGACACCCGAGCCTGTCTACTGGTCCACCTAGTTGAAAGCACTGGGTGAGAGAATAGGTTTTAAAAACCCTGCAACTCCATAGAGTAATCAGCAATAATATATCTACCTGTAGCAGTAAGAACTCAGCTCAAAACAACTGCACTAGTTCAGTAAATCAGCACTTTCCACTCAAACACTTCTGCCTATCCCCTCCATCGAATTTCTTGTGCACCAATTTCACTTAGAAATTTCACAAGTAAAGAATGAGCAGCCTTAGCTGAATTCAATGGGTAGTTTTGTCAGCATGCCTTGGTCTTTTGGGTCAGTTTTTCACTTAATGAGCCACCTGCTCTTGTTCCACTTTCTTGGGGAACATGACCACAAAAATAGGGAAGTTGCCTCCTGCAACAGCTAGAAGTAGTTTGAGGATGATGCTAAGTGTCCATCTACTCTCAACCTAGCCTATTCCACCAAGTGGCCAGTAAACACTCATTTAACAGCCTCCTTAAGCTGTTGTCTCATCTTTTATTTATTAATTAATAAAATATTCAGAAATTAAATGCAAATATCCTTGACCCCACTTGGTCATTAATTACAAACTTTACAATAAAATTAAAATATAATGTCTCCTAAAACATTAAATGTTTTTATAATTTGGGGTATGTGCCATACACACCCACTTAAATATAACATCGTCCTCGATGATATTTTATTCATCTTCCTCAGAGTTTCTCTGGAACAGAATTGGATATGCTGCCCGCATATGACTCTCCAATTCTCAGGTGGCTTCTTCTGGACTAAGGTGCTTCCATTGCACCTTCACCTGCCCAATGGTGCTATTCCGAAGCAAGATCTCCCTCCTGTCAAGGATACAATCCGATTCCACCAGAAAATCTCCTTCGAGTTCTACTTGCACATCATTCCAATTTATAACATGAGTAACATCATGTACATATTTTTTTTAATGCAAAGATATGAAAAACATTATGAACCTTTAAATTTGGCGATAAAGCCAGTTGATATGCCACCTGTCCCATTCTGGACAGTATTTCTAAAGGCCCACAATATCGGGGTGCCAACTTAGCACAACTTCCTAACTTCAAAGAACTCTTTTGAGGCCTTACCTTTATAAAGACATGTTCACCCACCTGGAATTCTTTCTGAGTTCGTTTAAGATCTGCGTCTTTTCTGTCTGTCTTGTGCAACCTTTAAGTTACCTTGCACCTGTTTTACAATTAACTCCATCTCCTTTAATAGTTCAGGTCCTAGTACTAACCTGTCAACTGGGTTACTCCATGAGATGGGGGTATTGCACTTTTTGCCATACAGAATTTCAAATGGGTTGTATCTTGTTGAAGCTTGGTAGTGATTGTTATAAGCAAACTCTACCAAGTGTAAGTAATCCTCCCATTTACTTAGTTGTTCTCTAACATACATTCTTAGCATATCTTCCAATACTTGATTCACCCTTTCAGTTTGTCCATCCATCTAGGGATGAAAGGATGTACTGAAATTTAAAGTAGTATTCAAGCCTTTAAATAAAGACTTCCAGAAATTGCCCATAAACTTAGGGTCTCTGTCAGAAATTATAACTTTCGATGTCCCATGTAAACGAAATATTTGTTTCATGAATATATCAGCAATATTAACAGCCTTGTAGGTGGTCTTTACTAGTATAAAATGAGCTGATTTACTGAGTTTATCTACGACTACCATTATCGAATCATTCAGATTCTGATTTCTATGTAGACCTATAATAAAATCAAGACTGATTATTTCCCATTTCCAGCTAGGGATGGGTAATGGCTGTAGTAAACCAGTTGGATGTTGGTGTTCAGTATTAACCTGTTGACATTCAAAACACTAGGCAATCTATTCTGCCAGTTCATTCTTCATGTTTGGCCAAAAATAATCTTTCTATAACATGGATATAGTCTTTTGATAACCAGGATGTCCTGAGTAAGAAGTCTTATGAATTTCATTTAAAATCAGCAACTTAATTTTAGGTACATTAGGTATATACAGCCTGTTTTTAAAAAGTATTAATCATTTTTCATTTAGACTATATCCTGTACTTAAACTTTCAATTAAATTTTCTGTCACTTTAGCTTGTAATTTCTGATAATTTTCATCCAATTTTACTCCTCCCTCTAGCTGTTCTTCTAAATCTGTTTTATAAGTGCTGATTACTGCTACAAAGTTCGGTCTTGCATTTCTACTTAGAGCATCAGCGACCTTATTTTATTTTCCCTAGACCATCGTTGCATGCGTCAGTGCATACGACAAAGTCCTTATTAGGATCAGCAATTCGTAAGATTGGTGCAGTAGTTAATAATGTTTTTAACTTCTTAAAACTTTCTTCACACTTTTGATTCCACTCAAATTTCTTTCTCTTCTTCTGTAAAGAAGTTATGGGGTTTGCGATTCTTGAGAACCCCTCAATGAATCTTCGATAGTAACCGATAATCCCCATGAATGATCGCACGTCAGTCACATCCTTTGGGACCAGCCATTTTTCAATTGCTTTTATCTTTTCTGGATCAACTGAGATCCCATCTTTAGTTATTACATGGCCCAAGTATTGTATTTTATCTTTAAAGAAATCGCACTTTCTAAATTTAGCATAAAGCTGATGTTCTCTTAACTCTTGCAAAACAATTTTTAAGTGCTCCTCGTGTTCTTCTTTAGACTTAGAATAAATTAGAATGTCATCAATGAAAACGACTACAAATTTATCAAGACACTTATGCAATACATTATTCATTAAACACATGGAGACAGCCGAGGCATTAGTGAGCCCAAATGGAATGACAACAAACTCATAGTGACCATATCTAGTCCTAAAAATTGTTTTAAAAATGTTTTCATCTTTGATCTGAACTTGATGGTAACCAAATCGTAAATCAATCATTGAAAATACAGTTGCTCCGCGCAGCTGATTGAACAGATTATCTATGCGAGGCAACGGGTATCTATTTTTAACGGTCATTTTATTAAGTTAACGGTAGTCAATGCATAAGCGTAGAGTACCGTTCTTCTTTTTAACGAAAATGACAAGTGCTCCCCAAGGAGACACGCTTGGTCTTATATACTTCTTATCAATAAGTTCATTTAACTGAGATTTTAATTCATTTAGTTCCAATATATTCATCCGATAAGGGGCTTTTGAGCTGGGCACTGCACCGAGTACCAACTCAATAGTGAAATCTAATTCCCTTTTCTGAGGCAGTCCCGTAATTTCTTCCGGAAATACATTCGAATACCCCCTCAGGATTGGAATATCTTCTAGTTTTTGTTTATCTTCATTATTAATCTGTTCTTCGTCAGTTACAGTTACAGCAAAGGCTTTACAACCCTTCTGAACAGCTCTCTTTAATTGCAAGGCAAAGATTTGTCTGATAGTTGTTTTCCTAAGAATTCCTGTTACGGTTACTGTTTCTCCTTCATTATTACGCATGTAAAAGTTTTATTGAAACAGTTCAAAACTACTCTATGTTGTTCCAACCAATCTATACCAATTAACATGTCATAAGAGTGTAAAGGAAGTACATTTAGCTTCACAAAAGTTTCAAACTGATTCATAATTACAGTGCAGTCTTTTACAAAATTAATCACTTTTCTTTTTGCTCCTGTAGCTAGTTGAACTAGCCATGACTTTGCAAACTTTCCTATTGATAAATTGCATTTTTCTACTAAACTAGGAGAAATATAATTCAAACTAGCCCCTGGGTCAATTAAGATAAAAATGGGTGTTTGATTCAGCTTACCTTCTACTTCCACCATGGAAGTTTGATAATCAGCCTGCCTGTTTTCCAGCGCCGCGTTGAACCTGGGCATCGCCCTTGCTAAGTCACCAACAGTCATCTCCTCTTGCACTGTATAAATGTTGCTGACAGTCTTCTTTCTATTAGGGCAGGCTGATGCATAATGAGGTCCATTACAATACCAACACTTTATTGGTTCTTTACGTTCATTATTCTTAACATAGTTACTGTGATTATTAGCAGGTTCTTTATTTCTAGGGCCATTAGGATTTGACTATGAGTTACCTTTATTTCCTTGGAAATTCTTATTAGGGAAGTTGTGTTATTATTCATAAAATTGCAATTAGATATGAAACCCTTCTTCTATTCAAAATTATTAGACCTCTTAGCCTTCTAGTTTGGCATACTTTCCCTTTTCCGATTCAGCTCATAGCAAAAATTTGTCTTTCGAATAACCTCCTCAAGGGTCTTTGGATTATCATATTCAATTCTGTCTTTAATGTGAAAAGGTAAACAGCTTAGAAACCGTTGCACCTTAGGCTTCTCATCCACAATGTAAGGCACGTAACGTAATAAACTTAAAAATTTACTGTTCAATTCCTTCATGTTCATAGTTCCCACCTTCAGTACATAGAATTCTTTAACTCGCTCTTCATAATATTGTTCTAACAAAAACTTCTTTTTAAAGTATTTTTTTAAGGTACTTCAGTTAATGTTCTTTTCCTTAATACCTTTTACTCGTTTTAAATCCTGCCACCAGATATATGCCTTTCCAGTTAAGTTGTAAATCGTCATTCTTGCTTTTAGCTTGTTGGAGTAATTATAGATTTGGAAATACTTCTTCATTCCAGACAGCCATGCTTCAGCTTCCTCTCCTTTCTCAGTTTCACCGTTGAAAGACGGTGGTTTTATCTTCTTAAATTCTCCCGAAATTTCCTCATAAGGCTTAAATTTTCTTTTTCTAGAATGGTAATTATCCTCACTACTATCACTAGAGTACTGACAATCCTTCCTGTGTGAGTCACCATAAATTTCAGAAGACAAACTACTTTCAATTTTAGATGGTTTGGACTTTTTACTTTTATGTTGGTACAGCGTATTTTCGAATCCTATCTGTTTATCTTTCCCTTCACTCTGAAATTTTTCCATCAGTATCTGGTTCAGCGCCAATTGAACTCTGTTGTAATCTCACAGATCACAGGGTTACCAACAATACACATTAAAAGCATACATACATAACAGAAACAAGAGACAAGAACAAGCAGAATAACAGATTATATTATAATGAAAGGGTCCATACAATACAAAGAACTGAACAGAGTTGTCATCTGGCTCAACAGCCTAATATATATGAATTACAAAACAGTTATAAATAACTACCTGTCGGTTCGGTCAACCGACACGACCTTATGTGACCGACCTAATCTCTAGTTAGTCGGCCAATCAACTTAGTCGGCTAATCAACTAAGTCGGCTATCGTTCCAGTCGGCTTACCGACTTGCTCCTCCAACATCTCCCCCACAAACAAAATGTTTCTTTGTCCCGAAGAAACAGGGAGGTATCAAAATTCCTTTGCCTATCCTAAGTAGTTATTTCTGTGTTCGATCTTCATGGGCTGTGAAGTCTGATGGTTGTTCTTTTATGTACACAGACTTTGACAATTGCTTCAACTGTCACGGCCAGCTGATGTTGGAATTTCGTCCAACTTTGCAGTATTTTCTATATGTCGATGGTTAATGTTGTCAGACTTGATAATATCGACATTTTCTCTTGAATGGAAAGTTCTGCTATCCTTTCCATGTCGGGACCCATAAACTGGTCATTTTTCTCTACTGTTTCAAAAAGTCATTTCATCTGCAGCAAATGATGTCTAATTTTTCTAAACTTGGAATTGTTTGATGCACCCACTGGTGTGCTTGTCGCTCGAGCTTCTGCAATTTGGCTGTTTCGAGCACTATTTGATTTTCAATTGTGCTTCTGAGTGCTTCCTCTGTGCTTCTTCTCTTCTCAAGCGCTTGGATTTCTTGTCGGGTCTGCCGGGTTTGCTGATAGACTTGCCCATAATAAGCAGGCCAGTCTCTCAGTACTTCTTCTGTAATGACCGACTCCTCCATGTGATCTTGCAGTACCTTGTATGCTTCTGAAAAAGTTGTGTGTTGCTGCATCAACAGTCGAGCTGTTTCTTCTTTCTGCCCCTCTTGTGTCCTGCATCTGTGCCTGTAGTGCCGACACCACGCTCTCAAATAGCTGATAATCTTTTTCTAGCGGCTTGTCGGTGTCGACCTCTGTCGGTCCTGGTATCACAGATTGCATAAGGTTTCTCCATTTGTTAAGGAACTTGACTTGTTCTTTTTTGGTATCGTCGAGCTCCTTACGTCTGTTCTGGCTCCTTGTTTTTGCTTCGATTGCCAGTGTTTCCAAGAGTTGTCCTAATTCTCCATCCCTCAGCTTCGTTGCATCGACTGCAGTGGTCACCCCAATTTGACTGATGTGGACCATTGTCGTCTGGCTTTGATGGTCCTTCTTCTTTCTGTCTTTCTTTCTTTTGTGCTTTTGTTGCTCTGTTTGCTTTGGCACCTATGTACCTGCAAGAGTCAGAATTGGGTTGTCTGGTTGTTGGCTAGCAGTGGTTGAAGGTATTTCTGGTTGGGTCAGGTGGATGATTGTTGTAGCTGGTTGTGCATCTGGTTGGTTGTGCACCGAGGGTCAAGATGCGGATGTTGTTGGCGCTAGTGGTTGCGGCGGAGGTGGTTCAGGTGCAGCTGGTTGGATTACAGATTTTGGGTTGGGGGGCGGTGGTGATGGCGTTGGTGAATGGTCGGGTGTGATTGGGTTGGTGGAGATATGGTCGGGTGATGGGTCGTGGATCTATGAGGGTGAATCTTCCTGAAGGTCGGAGAACAGTTCGTCGATTTCTTGATTTATTTCATCCATGTTCTCTCCTCCCTCATCTCCTATCGGTTTATTGGCTGCTGGATTGGGTTCGGGGTCAGTCGGAATGAGGGATGTAGTCCGACTTGCGACAACTTCAGCTTGGTTGTCAGGGTTTCTTTGGAATGTCGAACTTATGACTGCCACAGTCCTCAGCCTCTGGGGTACTTGGCTAGGTTGAGGTGCGGGTAGTCTAGATCCACCAGCTTCAAACAAAGGGCATTTGGTGGTGATCTTTTGTACCGAGGTGAGTAGCTCAAGTAGTTTTTCAATATATATCTAGAAGTCTCTGTCTCGGTCGAACCTCTCCTTCAAGGTTTCCGGCATAGCATTCTTGCATATGTCGATTGGGCTTATGGAAGGAGGTGCTGGCAGTGCTTCTTGTATGACTTTGGTCGGAAATGGGGGTGGAGGTGTAGATACGAAATCGACAACATTTTCAGCCGTCGAGGTGTTTGTGCGTTTCGCCTTCTTCGACCGACCTTGTTGTGCCCCTGCTTTGACGAATCTCTGGAACTGGGTTTCGACCGGAACTTTGTTTGCTGCGGCATCTTATATAATGTCGCAGGCCGTCACTGCTAGTTCTTCTTCGTCTTTCGAGGACTCTGCAATGATAAGTTTGCGCTTACCCTTGCCCTGCTCCTATTCCTGAGCTCTTTTTCTTTTTCTTGAGGCTGCTATCTCCTTCGATAATTTGCATATATTTTCTTTGGTGATAGCATACTCGGGGTTTTCAGTATCTATCTCTCCCCCTTAGTCTTGAGTCGAGATGAGGGTTTCCTCAGCTGGATTGGTTACCTGTTGTTCTATTTGTGTCTCTTCCCTTTGTGTTGTTGGTGGTTTGATTATAATTTGCAGTCGACCGATGTCTTCTGCTGGTGTCTCCTCTGACACAAATGTGTTGATGTATAAGTTGAGCTCATAATCTTCTTCTTTATCTTGGTCTGTCAGTGGCTCTTCTATCGATAGGTCTATCTCTTTTTCCTTTGCTAGTATCGACAATTTTGTACCCCACTGTCAAGCTAACTCCCAGAAGATTTCTTCGACTGTCGGGTAGTAGTCAAGAGTCTTTGCCTTTGCCTTGGCACCCTGCATGTACCACACCGCGGTATGGTCGAGTTCTAACTAGATGTGGACAGTTTTGGGCAGACTTCGTCGGATGTTCTGGGGCACCCTCCATCTAGTCGTTTGGACTTTCAGCTGTTGGAACCAGTTTTCTAACAGCATTTTGCCTTTTGCTAGTTCCTTCATTGTTCCATTTTGGGAAAACGGTTTGAATCTCCACATATGGAATTTTGTAGGTTCTTGAAATTGTTTGTCCCCAACAGGACACAAGGAGTACATGACTATCCATATCATAAGGGATGGGAACCTTATAATCCCTCCCGACTCCTGGCATTTTTCACAGATGCCTTTGAGCATGTCGACGACATACTCAGCCCATCTGTATATTTTTCCTGTGTTGGCAATGGTATCTACTGCCTCCAACATATCCAGTTTGAGGTCGCATCCCCGACCTGTCGTCGTAATCCCAGTGGCTATGATTTTAGCCACAATTTGTGTCATTCGCGCTTGTATTTGGCTAATCATTAGCCCTTTGGAATTCTTGCCTGATGCTGATCCAGTTAGTTCCTCTACCAGCCATTCTTTTATTTCGACTGGTACTGGATCACCTTGGTTTGATAAGCCAGTCAATTTGTAGATTACTTCTCCGGAGATTTCGATTGGTCTGTCGAAGTAAAATCTACCGTTGTGGTACAGGCTTATGATAAATTTTACCGTTGTTTCCTTTGTGCCTCCAAAACTGGCCATGAGTGGTGCGTTTATGTAATTCACAATAGTACTGTGATTTATTTTCTCTGCAGCTTGTGTAGGATTTTTGTCGACATAGGCCCACTCTTTAATCTCGGCCCATAGTTTCGCCCATAAGCCCTCCTGGACCTTAGCGTTCTTGATGTTTTTGAGTCTCCTCATCAATGGTGTCTCCGTGGTCTGTAGTTCTTTAGCCTTGGCTGCAGCTCTGGTTTGTTTTGGTGCCATCTTGTCGGTCTGCTAGTCGACTTTACTTCGGTATTCTTGGCTTTCGGTCGTCTGGTTGCTAAGTTGCTCTCTCTGTTTGAAATGTTGTAAGTGATCCTTTGGCGGTTCAGTATTTATAGTTGATGCGTTTGACGTTTTTGTAGATGGATGTATTAATGGCAGACGTGATGGTCCAGCATGAACACTTGAGTTTGCTTTAAAGGTGATTTGATTTTGTCGCTCGTAGTCATGAAGGCGTGATGGGACTTCCGAGGTCATTGGTCAATGTCGATCATGTGAGCGGTCGATGGTGTTATGTCGATGGACGTGATGTCGGTTGTCGTGGTGGTGATTCCCTGTCATACTTCTTTATGTATTTCGACCCTTATTTTGCTTTTTGGATTTTCAGCTTTGTTTAGTTTTCTGCTACTGTAAACTATAGGGTAGTCCATTCCATCATCTCCTGGATGAGTTAGGATTGCTCCTATTGCCAGGCCTGATGCGTCTATGTGTACATGGAATTTGGTCGACCAGTTTGGAAACCTTAGGATGGGTGCCTCGACTAGCTTTATTTTTAGTTTTTCAAATGATATGTTGCATTCCTTTGTCCAGTCGAACTCTTTATCTTCTCCTAGTAGTTCTTCCAGTGGGTAGGTCATGTCTGAATAATATCTTATGAATTTTCTGTAGTATCCTGTATGACCGAGTAATACCCTGACTTGTTTTGGATTCACTGGTGGTTTTAAGTCGAGGATAATTTTTATTTTTGCAAAGTCAACCTTAATACCTTCTTTACAGACAATGTGTCCTAATAATATCCCTATGGGGGTCAGAAATATACACTTCTTGATGTTCAAAGATAATTGGATCTGTCGAAATCGTTCCAACATAAGCCTTAGCCATTTACAGTGATCTTTTAACATAGAGTATATTGTCCAATCATCAAAGTATACTACCATTGTTTTGTAAATATATTCTTGGAATGTTTTGACCACAATTCTGGAAAATATTGCAGGTGCATTTTTTAGTCCAAAAGGCATAACCCTGTAAGCAAATGAACCAAATTCACATACAAATGTTGTCTTTTTTTTATCTTCTTTGGCTATTGGTACTTGGTTATAACTTGAGAATCCATTTGTAAACGAGTAGCATTCATGGCTTGCGACCTCATTTAAGATTTCATCTGCATAAGGTGTTGGAAATGGATCTGTTAATGTAACTTTATTTAGCTCTCTCAAATCGACACAAATTCTTAGCTTGGTTGGATCATGTTTCTTTGGCTGAACAACCATTGGACTTGCCCATTCTAATTGGTCAATAGGGTAGATAATACCTGCTGCAAGCATGTTATCAATCTCCTTCTTGACTATCTCTTTGTATTTATGAGCTAGCTTATATGGTCTTTTCTTCACAGGTCGAACATCAGGTTTAATGTCGATTTTCATTTCACCCATTTCATGGACTAAACTTTTGAGATCTTTATAATCTCTGGCAAATACATCCTGAAATTCTTTTAATAAGTTCACTATTTCTGTTGTTTGCTCTTCACTCCAGTAGTCTCCAATTTTTGCCATTTTTGGTCGATCATCACTTGAGATGTCGAATTCTCTAGTTTTGACTTTAGCATCTAGCCATTCTGGTGCTTTGGCTTCATTGATTGGTCGGCTCCCTTCCTTAAACTGTGAAAATGTGGCAGGAAAATCTGCTGCAGTCATTCAGTCGTTATCCTCCTTGTCGGTTGTCTCAACTTTGAGTACTGTGCGAATTGGTTTTGTTGTTTCGTCGTGGTTTGGTTTCCATCTAAAGCTTTTCCCTTATGGGTTTTCATTTTCCATCTGTAGTCTTGTGGACTGTAGTATTGTTTCGGTTTGTATATTGTTACAATTTATTGTCAATCGGTTGTCTGTTAGGGTTTTGTTTTCTGTCGGTTGTACAAATGCTTTGATCTGTTTTGTTGTTTCGACCAAATTCTCATTTTGTGGTACAAAGTTGAAATCTTTGATAAAATTCTCTTTGAGTTCATGCCATAGGAATGTCTCACCTCAAGCTTTTTCCATTTTGTACCATTTGTTTGATAAGTCGGAGAGTGTTCATGGAAATAGGTGTGGCCATGTACGTTCATCTTTATACCCAAGTCTTTTCCATTCTTTTTCACATGTTCTTATGTGGTCTTCTGGATCTTGTCCTTAGATGAACATAAGTATTTGGGCTTGATTGGTTAATTTTCTCCTCCAAATCTTTCTATGAAGAAAGTTGAAGCTGTTGTCCAAGTCTGCAGTCTTGATTGATGGGTATCCCACCATCTAGCAACTTGGCCTGTAAAAGTTTCCACTAAGCTTTGTAGTCGTCCACGTTCACCAATGTTTTTGGATACTTGTTCTACATGCATGACTGGTGATTCTCTTTCTTTATACCTTGGTATTTGTGTATTATTTATATTTATTGGTTTTAAGGTAGGATATTCCCTAGTTTTCTTTTCAAATATTTTTGGTATGGTGGACACCAAGAAGCACTGTGGGACTGGTTTTTTCTGCACTTTTTGAACAGTCCAGCAACCTCTTGCTTGTGTTTCATAGTTCTCGACTTCCCAATCATATAATTCTGCGTCTGAATTATATCCTACTGAATCTTGATTACCTAAGTGAAGTTCTCCATAGACATTGGGTTCTGTGTAATCTTCATTATTCTGTATCTTATATAGCTGTCGGGTGTCAACTTCTTCATCAATAGTTTCTGTCCAAGGTTCTCCTTGGGATGGATAAAAGGTACAATGACCTTTTGTCCATTTCCTTTTAGTTTTATTCTTTCTTTGTCTAAGGATATCGATGCTTTCATTTTTCTTTCCCAAGGTCAACCTACTAACGTTGGGAAGGAGCTGGATCCTTCCCTAGGGTCAATAATTTCAAAGTCGACTTTGGTCGATATTCCTTTTATTGTTGTGTCAACATTTTTCCATACTCCGATATAGGTTCAATTAGGCCTTGGTCGGCTAATTTCAGGTATATTCCTAATTCGTATAATCGAGGTCTACCCAATTGTTCCCAAGTGTCTCGAGTCATAATATTTACCTGTGATCCGAAGTCGAGCACAACTTGTTGGACATGGTATCCTTCAATTTCCAGGTCGACAAGTGGTCCGGCATCACTTTTATCTTTTTGGTTTAGTCTGCAGATACTCTTTGTTTGTTTTTCGGTGTTGTTGTTGTGTTTTATTTTATACAACAAGTAGATGAATTGAGATATTGTTTTATCTTTTTGTACTAAGTGTATTAACTCTTTTACTGTGTTATGTCGGTTGTCATCAGCTTCTTCTTGTCGGGCAAATTATTTAAATAGATTTGTTGCATCTTTATATATTTGTTTTTTCTTTTACTAGGTCAGGATAAACATTCTTTTCTTTTATTTTGCTTATTCGTGGGTTATCATTCCCAATTTTTGTCTCTTGTCGGGTTACTATATGCAGATTCTTTGTATTAATTATATCATGTTTTTGCACACGCGACAAGACATTAACATTTTTCTTCTTATTTATTTTTTCAAGCATAGTAGAGCAATCCTTTAATGAGTGATCCCCTACTCCACATCTAGTACAGAATTTTAAGTCAGTTATGTCCTTGTATGGACAGTCTGCATATCGGTGTCCTTCCTTGTAACATGTGAAACATTGGATGGGCCGACGTGGTCGGTTGTCGCAATTCCCAGAGAATCGACCTCGACTTCCATATCCTCCACGTTGGTTGTCGAACCGGCGCTTGTATCGACGACCTTCCTACCTTTGATTATTTTGGTCATTTTGCCCATTGTTTTGTTGCTCATTGTTCTGTGTGACTGCGTTAGTCTAGTAGACTGCGTGATAGTTCTGTCGGTTTTTTAGGTTTAGATGGCAGTCAGCCATGGCGTGATTCTTTGTTTCGCAGATAGAACACCAAGATGCTTTGTCGTTTTTCATGTTAAACGGGCAATCTTTTGTCGTGTAATCGCTATGGTCTTGGCAAATGTCGCAAAAACACTTTGTTTGCACAAATTGAACGTCCTGTCGGCTGATATCCTGTCGACAGTTGTCTTTTGAATGCCCGACCGTTGAGCATTTCGTGCACCAAATATCCCGACTCTTAAGGTTTAGTTCTTTTAATGATTTCTGCACGATCTCAAGTTGTTCCTCCAGTCTATGATCCGTGGGGTATGCTGGAATATCTTCATCTATTTCTACTTGTAGAGCTTTAGTAAGCGCATCTTCATAAGTTTTGAATGTCTCCAGACTTATGTGCCGACGAATTTTTTGAGACAGACCTGCAAGAAACCACTGGATTAATAGTTGCTCATCAATGACATAATCCAATTGGCTGAGAAGGTCTTTCCAGCGTTTGTCGTAGTCGCGGACAGTTTCTCCTGACTTTTGTGATGTTGTCTTCAATTTCTTAGTTGTCAGATGTTTTGCATCTGGAGTTTTAAAGAAGGACAAAAATTACGCTTTGACTTCTGCTTTAGTTGCTCCGAGGGTTCTTTCAGAAAAGGTCATATACCATGTTAATGCTCTTTTCCTTAAGGCACCAGCGAACTGCGCCATCTGTTTGTCTTCATCTGTGACTTGGTTTGCCTCCCATGTCGATTCATAGACGAACCAATGTCATCTGGGATCCTCGTCGCCCTCATATAGAGGGATGTGTGCTGACCTGTGACCCATGTCGGAGTCACTGTCACTGTCTTCTTCAAGAGGTGGTGGTGGTGGGGGTAGTGGGATGTTTTGTTTATTCCTTTGTGCAGAACTATTGTCGACAGAACTCTCGTTTCTGTCCGTCGTCTTAGTTGTCGTTTCTTCTCCGACAAGTAGTCGGTTGGGGTCGACTTCTCCTGTCGATGTCCAACTACAATTATTTGTCTGCAGATCCAAATTTTCTGTATTCTCCAAAGCTGTATTTGGCAGGGGGGGTGCTCCTTCATGTGTCGGGTAAAGTAAGTGGATACTTCGGTTGGAGGATAACGCTTGAAGCGTGACCCAATTTCTTTCTTCTGGTCGACGGATAAGTAGATGATTATCATCGTTTTTCTCGTTGTCTAATCGCCTCCATATACCAAACTCACCAGCTCTTAGTCTGAGGTCCTCTTTGACAATGGCTTGTATCCTGGTACTCGGATTCGTTTGAGATAGAGGTCTTACCTCCTGAGGAATTTCTATTTGGAGAGCTTCTCGCTGCTCTATCCACAAATCTTCTTCCATAAGTGACACTTCTTCTTCCACGCCTTCTTCTTGTCGGTCATGACCCGACTCTAGCAGATTTCTCTCTTGGTCTGTCACCCTAGTACTCATTCCTCTTTGCAGTGCTATAGCTCTTTCTCTTCTTTCTTCCCTTCTTTGCAGCCTCTTCTCCTTCTCTATTTTTTGTAGGTCCGCCGTACCTTTATGTGACACTGTCCTTTCGATTTCCTTTTTAGGCCGACTTATCATCGCTGGTGAATGGTATCTCTTTAGTCGACTAGAATCCTCTCCACTTTACCCCGACATACGACTAGCTACCCCCCCCATAGCCTACCCGACGCTTTAGAAAGCCCGGATAGTCATGTTTACTTGCTTATGAAGTATTCCCACTCTCTTTCAGCAATGAATTTCTCCCACTTCTTTTGTTTTTCTGCCCAATTAGGGTTTGATGGCGGTCCACATAGTGATGGACAAGATTCAACGATATAACCCACTCCTTTCTCTATCAGGAACTTAAAGAACAAGGTCGGTAAGGAACACAAGAATTGCTCGATAAGGTCTGTATAGAATTTCTTCTAAATGGTTTCCACCAAAGCTCTTTCTTCTATAGCTTGTTCCTCGCAGAATTCGTCGGTGATCTTTTCAAACCACTCCGACAGGTTTGTCTTTCCCCCTCGAATCAGTTTTTCTAGCAGCTATTGGTCTTTAGTCGCTTCTGGCTTTTTCATCCAGAAGTTTTTTCAAGAGCTGGGGTACCGATTCTACAAACTTCTCATGGGTTTCAGTAAAGAACCTTTCCTTTGCTTGAGCAGTCGTTAATCTGTTTCTTCGTGCGTAATTCTGCAAGTAGTTTGCTATTTTACGCTCCCACCAGTCCTTAATCTCCTGTTCTGATATCATCTGCTTGTATACATCTCAGACATGTACTACTGGCAATGGAACCAATGTTGTAATCTCATAGATCACATAGGGTTACAAATAATACACATTAAAAGCATACATACATAATAGAAACAAGAGACAAGAACAAGTAGGCAGAATAACAGATTATATTATAATGAAAGGGTCTATACAATACAGAGAACTGAACAGAGTTCTCATCTGGCTCAACCACCTAATATATATGAATTACAAAACAATTACAAATAACTACCTATCGGTTCGGTCAACCGACACGACCTTATGTGGCCGACCTAATCTCTAGTTAGTCGACCGATCGACTTAGTTGACTAATCGACTAAGTCAACTAATCGACTAAGTTGGCTATCGTTCCAGTCGGCTTACCGACTTGCTCCTCCAACAAGCTCTTAGAATTCTTTCATTCTCTTTTTTAACAATTTTTCTTGCGACAATTAATGTTTAAAATCATCGCTAAAGAGAGTCACTTAACTGCTAACAGTTATCATACTAAGGTCTATTCTAGATTCTAAACAAATTCATTTATCAATTTCAATAATTGCATTCTTCATTATCTACATTCAAAATTAAGTGTTGAAAGACTGATTTAGTAAGTAAGGATCTGAAGTAGTACGAGTTTTAACCACTGTTAGTTTACTACGTACTAAAGTTTGTTTCCTGTTTAAAATGAAGGAACTTCAATTCATGCCCGTGGCTTACTTAGCTTTTGAAGCTAATGCAGTGAAATGATGATTCTTGTATAGGTTTATTTACAGGTAAGACGTTTGGTATCCCAGTTTCAGGATCGAGATTTAATTATCTCAACTAGCAAAAGTAAAATGTTAGAATATTTGTTTAGTTTACAGCTTTGAGAAAAAGAAGGTATCGTCAACCCTGTATCTTTTCCAAACCTTGAATTGGTTATATCATTGTGAAATGTTTTTAGATTCTGGTTTTTACCCTTCGTATTCAAGGCTTAAAAACATGATGTTGTCTATATTAATTTTTTGTTATTTATTTCTTTAAAGACATAAGCACTTGGAAAAATAAGAGCAAAAATAGAACTTATGCTTTTAGTCTAAACTATGAGCATCCCTGTACACCTTATATTAAACCTATTGTAGGTGTAAAAGATCTCAATTCTACAAGCAACATTAAAGAAGGAAAATCCTATAAACAAAGTCTTGCAATACTACTTCTACCAAAGTATTTTATATGCCATGAAATTTACATATGCCCGAAATATGAACATAAACCAGAATTAACCTATGCTTATGTATTATTATAAGGTTAAGGAATTTGACATTTGTATAAGTGATACTAAAGGTCTATGCAAAGTATAGATTGGCATTGCCAAAGTATTCAACGTATGTGTGAATAAAGGTATGCAATATAAGAATATAAACATAGTCTTAGCCTTTAACCTTTGTTTGAAAAGCAGGGTCAAACGATGCAAACGAGATTATAATACCTTTACCAATAAAAACTATGCTAAGTATCTCTATAGTTAAAATCTCGGGCTTATAAGTTTTCAACCATGATCTTAACAAGGGTTATGTAAACTTCTTTGCAGGCTTCACCCACGCCCTTGAAACTATAGAACAACACCCACAAAATCAAAGTAAAAGTGGGATCCACATAGTCATCAGTTATTGGATAGGGTATTGACGTTGGTAAACCCTACTACATAAACATTCAAAACCCTAAAATCCTGCATTATTTACCCAAGCTGTCGTTGTTGTGAGTAACGCCGCCAGGCTCATGACCTCATGGCCTCATGGCCTTTGATGCCATCGATTTGTCTTTGTGGGTGACTTAACCCGTGTATCGGCCAGGCTGAAACCTCTATGCGATTTGCAGTGTGGTCTCTAGTTCTAACTCACAGCTTACCTTGTGGTTTTTCGCTAACAGTGGGGAGGTTTGGTTTAGCTTTTACTGTGACTTTCTCACCCCATTGAGGTTCTTGGCATTTCTCCTGCTCGTTTGCTAGTGTAAGAAGTCTTCTTTCTATTAGGGTTTGCTATGCAAAACAAATACTGTGCGGCCGAGGGTAATTCTCCACATAACTCAGTTTTCACCCTTTCTACAATTGCCATAAATTTTATCACTGTTACGAGGTTTTCTTTTAAACAACGAACTTAACCTTTCTCCATTCTAAATGTGCAGTCTTCTTTACAGGTGAAGTCTCACAATTGTGAGCTAAAAGACTTCGGGCAAAGGGGTTCCACGCTTGTTAAGCAACCGGGTTAGCCTCAGTTTCATGCTTGAGGTTCTTTCTGTGGTGATGTGTGGGGTTTGGATGATACTGTCTCACCGAGATTCTAGCTCCCTTGCCGTGGCTACGGTGTACAATGTTTTGTTTGGAAAGGCCATGTGGCCTTGACTTGTTTTATTTACAGTAAAATTTTGGACAGGCCATAAGGCTGTAACTTCGTTATGAAGTGATGCGTTTTTAACATATGATAGGGTTTCCATTTCGCAGACTTATAGACATTTTGTTTTTTTAACTTGTACTGATTAGCAGTAAAATGGATGGGCCGGCCTATAAAGAAAGGGGTCTTGGTTAGACTTGGGCATTGTGGTTTTTCTGTGCTATAAACTTCAATTTGGTTAAGCTTGGTTTAATGAAAGTTTGAAAGAAACCTTTTTGGCTATTTACCTATATCTGGTAAATGATAGTTTTACAAGATGAAGAAAGGATTCCACTGCTTGTAAAAGTCCATAATCTTGATTTTTTTTTTGTTAAAATGAAGTTATTATGTGGAAAATTAATGTGGCAGTTAACTTCTAGTTTTCTTCTTTTGTTTAAAGAGTTACTTAAAATATAATTAAAAAATTAAAAGTCTCTGTCACTACATCCTAAGCACGACTGTGAAATTTTGATTTGGAAAATGTATCTGTTGTTATTTATTTTAGTTTATAAAAAGATAAACAGTCTAACTCTATGTTCTGTGTGAGAATTTATTGAATATAGGGTAATCAAGATATTATAATTATATAATGAAGAATTTGGTTATTGAGGAAATGAATTAAACTGTATAAACCTTATTCTGGAAAGGAGAAAGAAAACAAGACTTGGTTTACAGTTATCCTTAATTTAGGGTTTGTATTTTTATTTAATTTGAAAACTCTGCATTGTTGTTGTTTTACTATAATGTATTTAATATCTAATGTTTTACTTACAGCAATAATTAAATTACTTAGATGTTATTTGCAAAACCTAAGTGATTACTATAATTTCATTTTATTGTTTATAAGTTACTCCTATTTATGTTATTTTTTTGTTTCCTGTAATATTTAATAATTATATGTATTTATAATAGATTAAGCTTATAGATAGTAATTATTACTGTGTTAAAAAGGAACACAGTTACACAAATTGTGTACTGGTTTTAAGAGACCTTCCTTTATGATAGTTTTGTTTATGTTTTAAACAGATGTATTCTAACTAAGGAAACTTCTGAAATAGAGAATCTTTCTTCTAAACATTCCTATAAAGATTTAAACAAAAGAAAGTAAATAATCATATTCCTACATTTCTTGATTTGATTTAACCATTAAATTTAATTTCACCTACTGTACTAGAGTACTACCTCTTCAGAGGTGTGGAAAAATACAGTCAGGTATTTTTATCCATCAGTAAATTTAAACTAACCCTAAATCATTTATTCTAATACATATCTAATCAAGAATTTATCTATCTTTGAACAGTAGAAGATTTATCTGACTAATCTTAATAAACAGATGAAATAGACATATAAATATATTAATTCCTAAATTCATATGTTCTTGTTCCTATGCTTGCATAGAGGAAATCAAAATAACATTTAGAACCTGGTAGTATAGCAAAGGAGACAACAACCTAAGGAGCCCGTTCCTCCCAACCAACTCCAGAAGACTGTTGAGCTGCAAATCTTAGGACCCTCGAGCCCGTCTACAGGTCCACCTGATTGAAAGCACTAGGTGAGAGAATAGGTTTTAAAAACCCCTGCAACTCCATAGAGTAATCAGTAGTAATATATATGCCTGTAGCAATAAGAACTCAGCTGAAAACAGCTGTACTAGTTCAGTAAATCAGCACTTTCCACTCAAACACTTCTACTTGTCCCCTCCATCGAATTTCTTGTGCACCAATTTCACTTAGAAATTTCACAAGTAAAGAATGAGCAGCCTTAGCTGAATTCAATGGGTAGTTTTATCAGCATGCCTAAGTCTTTTGGGTCAGTTTTTCACTTAATGAGCCACCTGCTCTTGTTCCACTTTCTTGGGGAACATGACCACAAAAATAGGGAAATTGCCTCTCGCAACAGCTAGAAGTAGTTTGAGGATGCTACCAAGTGTCCATCTGCTCTCAACCCAGCCTATTCCACCAAGTGGCCAGTAAACACTCATTTAACAGCCTTCTTAAGCTGTTGTCTTATCTTTTATTTATTAATTAACAAAATATTCAGGAATTAAATACAAATATCCTTGACCCCACTTGGTCATTAATTACAAACTTTACAATAAAATTAAAACATAATGTCTCCTAAAACATTAAATCTTTTTGCAATTTGAGGTATGTGACATCCATTCTCCCAGAGAATGGCCCTCGACCCTAGGCTGAGTCCCCCAATCCTAGACTGGTTCAAATTCCTGGTAACTGACCAGGTGCCTCCATTTAGTGAATGGCCCCTCGACTCTAGGCCGAGTCCCCTAGTCCTAGACTGGTTCAAGTTTCCGGTAACTAACCAGGTGCCTCCATTCAAAGAATGGCCCCTCAGCTCTAGGCTGAGTCCCCCAGTCCTAGACTGGTTCAAGTTCCAAGTAACTAATTAGGTGCCTCCATTCAAAGAATGGCCCCTCAACTCTAGGCTAAGTCCCCCAGTCCTTGACTGGTTCAAGTTCCTGGTAACTGACCAGGTGCCTCCATTACCCAAGAGAATGGCTCTCGATGCTGCTTAGGAAAAAAATCAACACTCCCTCTCAGCGAGAGAGGTGTTCTTTGCCATGCCAAGCTTGTCACAAAAGTACACAAACTTTGTTGATGTCAGAGGCTTGGTCAAAATATGTGCAATCTGTTCATCTGTACGAATGTATTGCAGCTTCAGAGTGCCTCTGTGTACTAGGTCTCTGATGAAGTGGGACTTCATTTCAATGTGTTTCGATCTATCGTGAAACACAGGATTTTCTAAAAGCTTAATGCAACTCTGATTATCACAATAGATAATCGTTGACTCAAGTTTTCCACCGAACAGATCAAAGAGAAGTTTCCTAAGCCAAACTGCTTCCTTGTTGGCATCACTATCAACAATATACTCAGCTTCAGTTGTACTCTATGCTATGGAACCCTGTTTTCTGCTGGACCAAGAGATCATTGTCGATCCCATACTGAAACAGTAACCTGAAGTGCTTTTTCGGTCTACTGCACTGCTAGCCCAATCAGAGTCAGCATATCAGACTAACATTACTCGACTGCTGGAAGTATACCTAAGCCCATAAGTGATAGCACCACGCACATACCTGAGTACATGTTTAGCAGCTACCCAGTGTATATGCTTCGAATCGAACATGAACTGAATCAATGCATTTACTGTGTAACAAATAACTGGTCTCGTGTGCACGAGATACATCAAAGATCCAATGAGTTCCCGATACATAGTAGAGTCCACATCCTATGAACTGGTGGCTGAGTCTCCCAACTTCTTCAAGTTCGTTGTCATGGGTACGCTCATGGAATTGCAGTCCTGCATCCTAAATCTCTGCAAGATATCATCAACTGCATACTTTCCTCGTGTTAGGAAGATCTCGCCTGGCTTTTGCCAAACCTCCAAGCCAAGAAAATAGTGCATCAAACCAAGATACTTCATTTCAAATTTAGAGGTAAGCTCCATCTTACACTGAGCTATCAGTTGTTCCTCTCCACTAAGGAACAAGTCATCCACATACAAGACTAGGATCAAGTGATGGTTATGAACAACCTTAAAGTACAGATTGGAGTCAACAGTACTTTTGGAGAACCCCAAGCTGTGAAGGTAGCCATCAATCCTTCCATATCAAACTCTCGGATCCTGTTTGATCCCATACAAGGTTTTCTTCACTTTACATACATGGGACTTATCCCCATGAGTCACAAAGCCTTCTGGTTGTTCAATGTAGACTTCCTCATCAATTATTCCATTAAGGAAGGCTATTTTTACGTCCATCTAATGGAGTTTCCATTTGAACACAACAGCAAGAGAGATGATAGTTCCATAGTGGTATATCTGGCGACAGGAGTAAAAGTCTCATCATAGTCTATGTCTTTTTTTTTAGTAAAGCCACGAGCTACAAATCTGGCCTTGTACTTCTCAAT
Source organism: Pseudotsuga menziesii (assembly GCA_001517045.1). NCBI lineage: Eukaryota > Viridiplantae > Streptophyta > Pinopsida > Pinales > Pinaceae > Pseudotsuga > Pseudotsuga menziesii. The sequence goes on from LPNX010515077.1 coordinate 47,673, forward strand.
GCTGCCATCAGCAACATGCTTGATTTTGTAGATCCATCTCGATGTTATCACCGAGTTTCTTGTCGGTCTCGGAACAACTTCCCGCACCTCATTTTTCATAATTGAACTATATTCTTCAATCATAGCATCATTCCATACCTGTTGGCTTGTTGCTTCTTTGTATGTGGAGGGTTCTGCATTGATGAGATTGTTCATAAGACCTGAGTACTTCTCAGTCCTTATGCTTTCTCTGAAAGTTCCGGGAGGAGCTTTATGTTTCTCAGCTTCTTGCACCGTTTCTCGGTTCCAGGAAGGTCTCATTTTGGAAGGAGGAGCCTCAAGTAGTTCTTAATCTAGTTTTTCAAATTCTTCAGGCACATCTGGAATTTGAGGCTCAAATTATTCTTCCTCCCTCTTAACTTTTGAATTTGGAATCTCAAAAGGGGATTCTTCGACATCCTTTGGAAGCTCTTTTGTTTGACGAAACACAGCTTCCTCATGGACTATTACGTCTCTACTGACTTCAATGTATCTTTGTCCAGTGACATAGATGGGGTAAGCTTTTGAGCTTTCACTGTAACCAACAAATCTACCTTTCTTTTCGGAGGGCTCTAGCTTAGCCCTCTTTTCTTTTGGTACATGAATATACACAAGGGTGCCAAAAATCCTCATGTGGTCAACTGCAGGTTTCTTGCTTGTAAATACTTCTTCTGGAGCCTTTTCCCCCAAGATGGCATGAGGGATTCTGTTTTGAATGTACACAGCAATACATGCAGCTTCCGCCCATAGAGATAAAGGAAGATCAAGGTCTGTCAGCATAGCTTTAACAACTTCACATATCGTTCTATTCTTCCTTTCTGCAACCCCATTATGTTGAGGGTTGTAAGGCACTGTCAGCTCCCTCTTGACTCCTGCTTCTCGGCAAAAATCATCAAACTCATTAGATTCATATTCACCTTCGTTATCTAACCTTAGGATACGGATGTGTCTTCCTGTCTGGTTTTCAATCAGAACCTTGAACTCTTTGAACTTGTCAAAAGTTTCACTCTTGACTTTGAGAAAGTAGATCCAGGACTTTCAAGAGTGATCATCTATGAACAAAGCATAGTACAAGCACCCACTCAAGGAGGGCGAGGACATAGGCCCAGATATTTTAGAATGAATTAAGCCCAAGATTCCTTTAGATCTACTCTTGCTTCTGGAGAAGGATTTCTTAGTGTTCTTACCTAGAGCACAACCTTTGCAAACACCATCATGTTTAAGAGAAAATTCTGGCATACCTGTAACCATCTTTTGAAGGCCTGGAAGAGATGTATAGTGAAGGTGTCCAAACCTCCGATGCCACAGTTCATATGGGTCAACTGTGTTGTGAACCAAAGCTTCTGTGGAATTCCCGGAAGCTTTGCAAAGACCTCCCTCTCGAACTCCAATCGGTACAGCTGAGCTTATCTTCTCATTCTTTTCCCATGGTAAGACCTTCTTGTCCATGAAGAGAACCCTATAGCCCTTCTCTTCTAAGCCAACAACAGAGAGGAGGCTCTTCTTTCAACCCAGGGACATATAATATGTCTTCAATATGCAAAACTGTGCCTGATTCAAGTTGAAGTGAGGTTGAGCCAACTCCTTCAATCTTGTAAGTGGTGTCATCCTCAAGTTCTACTTGAGTAGTGAACTTACTCTTTATGTAGCTAATAAGTGCTTCACGGAAACCTGTCATATGCCTTGAAGTACCACTATCTACTAACCAAGAGCTAGCACTATTAGTGATGGATCCAGAAAGAGCAGAGATCAGGTAGTATTCTCTTCTTGGTTCATCTTCTTTGGAAGACTTAGCATTCGTCTTCCTCTTGGGTTCTTCTTCTTCTGCTACAGAAGCTTGGAACCTTCTTTTGAACCTTCTCTTTGGATTCCTGCAATCCTTGGCAAAATGTCCAATCTTATGACAATTAAAACATTCTAAGCTTGGAGCATCTGAACGTTTACCTTGTGGTTTATTTTCCTTCTTTTTCTGAGTGAAGGGCTTCTTGAACTTCCTTGTCTTAGCTACAAGAGCAAGGTTCCCTTCCTTGGTGCCATTCGATCTGCTCTGAATTCTTCCCTCTTCTTCCAAGCAATCATGCCAAAGTCTCTCAAAGTTTGGCTGAGATTCACGTCCACTTACAGCTGCCAAAAAGATTTCCCAAGAACTGGGAATACCATCGAATACAGTCTGTACAAGATCATCATCATCCACAGTTATACCAATAGCAGAAAGTTGGTCTCTTACCTGAGCAATCTTTGTGAAGGAGAGGGAAACTCCTTCATCCTTATTCATCTTTAATGTACGAAGCTTCTTCTTTGGTACTCTCTTTTGGCTAGGTGCCTTCTTTTCATATAAATTCGTCAAGGTGTCAAAGCATTCTTTGGCGGTCTTCAATGGTGTGATGGCGGGAATCAAGGTGCCTTCTTCTTGAAAGCAATTCTTCCACCATTAGATTTAGGTTCTTCTATGGCATTAAGAACCAAGTCATCAAGGTCATTTTCTTCAAGGGTGGCCATGAGCCTAGCTTTCCAAGAGTTGTAGTTGGTTGATCCCTCAAGCCTCTCTTCCGGTCTGAAAGTGTTGGTGGCCATCTCTGATTCACAAGTTTGTTATCTAAGTCTGCAAAATGTCCCAAGGTCTAGGAGGATTACAATAATCTGCTCTCTTACTGTAGTCTTCACATGCAAAGCTCTGATACCATGATGAATTTTAGCATGTGCATATATTCTTTAAAATTTTGCAGACTAATAAAATAAGACAAGTACAGTAGATAATCAAGCATCACACAAATGAACACCAAATGTTTTCACGGGGAAACCTTTAAAGGACAAAAATCCCAAAAGCATTAGTAATTCATCCCTTAAATAAGATGACTGAGTTTGTAGAAGAAATAGGGAATTTATCTCAGAATTCTAAGATGAATGTTGTAACAAATTTTTCAAACCCTAGCAGGCTTGAACAACATTTCCAAACCAAAAAACTACCACATGGAACATGAAGACCAGCTGCCCGAAAAAAATTCTTCTACTGCTCGAAATGTTTTTACAGCTCCCCGAACCCAGTCTGTTGCTGCCCGAAATATCTGTGGGCTGCCCAGATCGTTTTTCCAACTACCCAAACCCTGTCTTTTATAGCCCGGAATCTCTATGGACTGCCCAGATCTGTTGTGGGCTGCCCAGATCTGCTGGCAGCTGCCTTAACTAGATCTGTTGTTTCCCGTGAACGGTAATGGGTTGCCCAAGGTCTGTTTAGGGCTTCCCGAGCTTCCGTTCTGCTACCCAAATTCCTTTTATAGTTGCCCGTGCAGAGGAGCAGCATGTGGAGGTTTCCCTAGTGTTTACTGCTACTGTTGCTGGTTAGTGAGGGGTATGAAGAATCCCTAGCAGCACTCTCAGCTCCTTGGTGGACTATAATAAAGAGGGAGAAGATGCCCTATCTAGCTAAGCTACCATGCTAAGGCATAAGATATAAAGACCAGCCACTCTCCTTCCTTCGATGGCAGGGAAACAGTTGATCTCAGTCACAAATGGAGGAGCATTCCAAGATGATGAAGTGAAGTGTGTAAAAATGTTTTGCAATTGACTTTTATTTATAGTCTTTCAAGGACTTGAAGTGGTCCCTCATAATTAGGAGTTCAAATTCGGGTTTTATTCTTTTTCATCTTTGACCATTTGACTTTAACCTTTGGTGGTACAATAGGTCTTCTTGTATTTTGACTTTAACCTCTTGGTCTTCCTTATAGACCAAGGCTTAGGGTAAGAAGGTCCTTCAAGTGTTTAGTGGTCAAAGCAAGTGGTCTCTAGGGTCCTTCATGCCCATTCAAAGTACATCTTCATAGATAGGGAGAATTACTAATGCTTTTAACTTGAACTCCTTGTGCCACCATGATCGGGTGCTAGGTGTCTAAACCAGGGGTAGCTAATCCCTGGAGAAGGTCACATAGCCCATAGATCAAGGATAGTAGTGCATCACGTGCCTAGACTCAGTCTAGGGCTTATGGTGATAACCTGGTAACTGACCAGGTGCCTCATCCTTAGGCTGCATCAATTGACTCTGTTGCCTACCTATTTCGCCTAGGTGGCAACGTCATGTACATTGCAAATGTACATATTGTACAATTTGCACCATGGAAAAATCCTAGAGATTTTGCACTCAGCAGGGCAGTTCTGCCCCTTTTGTACACGAAATGCCCGCTCCCCTGCGTGGGATAATTAATGTAACTTTATATGCCAGCATGGGTCATTCCTCTAAGGATGTCACCATGGACTTTATTATCAGGGAAGTCCTCTTCACCGAGTGTTTTTTTCCCCTTCCAGTTAATCTTGTCATCTAGAAATTTTAATTGGTTGGGTTTTTCACTCACCAATCCTCCAAAGTGGTGAATTGGCATTCTGATAATCAAGCTCATGAGGTGGCTAAGGTTTCAAGTTGTTTTCCATGACCATGCTAGCCATATCTTGTAGTCTTGCGGAATTTCGTTAGGATTTTAATTTTTATTTTGATTTTTTCCTAATTAATTAACTTTGCCATTTGGTGGTTAATTAATTAAGTTTTGATGTAATAATGCAATGTTCCCCCAAGTTTCTGGGATGGGGGTACGCGGAAGTGAGGAAACGCACATTCGAGATGCATGGAGACCACCCCCAAATTTAGGGATATTCGGGGGGGGCGTGGAAACGTCTCTAAAATTATAAAAATAAAATAAAATATCAAAAATAATAATTCATTTGATGTATATTAATGATTGTGCAATGTAAATACTAAATATATCAGTTTATTTTCTAAGTAGTACCAAGTAGGAATTGTAAAATGTGAAAATAATGGGAAAATATTAAAAAAAAATTCACAGGGGCATGCTTGGGAAGGGAAAGTTTTGCCCAGGAGTCCCCAAGTCCCCGGGACGCAGGAAACGTGGAAACGCGTCTCCGACCCTGCGGGAGGCGTCCCCGTGGAACACTGTAATAATGTAATCTCTTGAACCTTGGCATTTTGTAATAGGGGCTATGAATACAAATGAAAATGCTATGACACCCCCTAAACCATTGGTTCAAGTCTCTGAGCCGAATAATTATTCGCTCACACAATGAATTCACCAAAAGACTTGGTAAATCAAATAATCCATAAGGCAAATATATATTAATGATAAGATAAAAGATGATATGTTACAATGGTGGCCCTGCCTTAAATATGGCTTGGGCATTTGAAATGAGGAGACACCTCATTTCATAACCTAACTTAGTTAACCTAATTATTTAATGATTATCTTTATTTTATGTTTGTTACATTGCCACTCTCTTAGAAAGGCTTTGTCCTCAAAGCCTTATAATGTTGTCGCGTCGTTCTTTGTGATGTCGTGGCTGAAGAAACATGTCGATACGAACTGCTAAGTGTAGAGCATAACTTTCGATATGTGGATGGGTTAATCCATCCTAAATTGATTTGTTGTTAACTGTTGGGATTTCCGACTAATCTATGGTTAGGAGCTTTGATCATATTAGTATCATTATCTTTCAACATTTCCCACTTTTTAGAGTTTCGGTTTTTATGGTTGGGGTGTCGATAGGGAATTTTCACAATGTCATTTTCTTTTACGAGTGTCATCTTTTGAGTTGGTAGTTGTATTTTCGTCCCTTGACATTTTAAGGTTTCCTTCTGTCTCTTTTCCAACTGCACGTAATCATTTTCAAACTTCTTAATCACTTCTACTTGCACTTTTCTGTCATCTTCAGACTTCTTAAGTTGTTCCTTAAGATCTTTGTTATGACTTCTGATGCAATCATTTTCTTTCTGTTTGTCTAGAAGTTTCCCTTCAATGTCTTCCGTAGATTGTTCCGTCTTCCGACTATTTTTCAACTTCTTAATTTTTGTGACTAGTGTTTTGTTATGATTCCTTAATCTGAAAATTTCTTCGGAATTGTTGGATAGTGTTTTATTACTTTTTGCGATCTCCGACTTATGAGTCTTTTTAGAGTCGTCATTTTGTTGTTGAAGAACTTTTATCTGTTGTCAATACTAGTCAACTACTGACTCTTGACTTTCTAATTTATGTCGTATCTGCGTTAGTTCTTCATCCTTGTCGCTAACGATTTTGTTCAATCGTTTTATTTCCGCTTCATAATCATTTATTTCTTTCTTTATATCTTGATTTTTCAATCTCTGATTAAAATCGTTTTCGCTTTTTAATTTCTCAATTTGGGTAGACAATTTTTCTATATGATTTTTCTGATCGAAAATTTTTTGTTCCTTGAGCTCTTTTTGCATCTCATGTATTTTAATTATTACTTCCGAGTTCGTATTTGTGACTCATAATTCTTCATTGTCTCTTCAATAACGCTTTAACTTGGCTTCTAATTTCTCTATTTGCAGTCGCAACCCAGATTCCATGATCTCTGATTTCTTCCACACTAGATGATGATGGTCTTCGATTTTTTTCGATTTTGTTTTCCTTTGACTTCCCCGGCAATAAATGGTCTTCGAATTTTTCGATGATAGAAGGGTCTTAGACTTCGAATTCTTGAATAATAATGGTATTCTTTCTTTTTTTTGTATTAAATAATAATTGTAATTATTACAATTATTAATATTAATAATATTTTTTCATAAATATAATAATAATATTAACAAGGCACTTGGATCTCCACGTTGGTTAACTTTTTGATTTAGATTAACTTCTTTGTGGATTGTGTGTAAATTAGGTGGTTGAGAAGAATGATTGTTAACTTCCCCACCCAGGTTCAAATCTCACTTCTTTATGCACTTCTAGATTTTATGTTATTTAATAAAAGAGAATTAAAGACTGAACTCAACCTAATTAAGGTATGAGTTATTATTTAATATCCAATAACCTTTCAATAACTTAATTAAGGTGTGAGTTGGTTTGTTAATAAAACCAAGGGTTTGTTTTATAAAACCACGGGCGTTTGTTTTCTTCTTTCCTTTTTTTATGGGATCTTCTCCCTTCTTCTCTTTTTTTTATTTTTATTTTTACTTCTTTTTTTTTCTTTTTTCTTTTTACTTTTTATCTTTTTACGTCTCACTTTTTTTCTTTTTACTCTCTATTTTTATGGTCAAAGAGCATAAATTTAGGGACTTCTCAATAATAATAAAAAATCTTTCTTCAATTAGTATTCTTCAGATTTGCAACCGATATTTTTTCAATTTTTTTTTTTTTTTGTCAATTTGAAACCTAAAAATGGCCAGAAGCCAAGACTGGTCAACGACCAAGTGTACGGAAAAATTTTGAATTTACTCAGATAAAATCTGAAATTTTGGCTAAAAGCCGGAATGAGCACAAGCCTGAGAAAGGGCTGGCTCTGGTACCAAATGAGCCGAATAATTATTCGCTCACACAATGAATTCACCGAAAGACTTGGTAAATCAGATAAGCCATAAGGCAAATATATATTAATGATAAGATAAAAGATGATATGTTACAATGGTGGCCCTGCCTTAAATATGGCTTGGGCATTTGAAATGAGGAGACAACTCATTTCATAACCTAACTTAGTTAACCTAATTATTTAATGATTATCTTTATTTTATGTTTGTTACAGTCTCATGTCATTCTGACAAGGGGTTAGAAAGTTAGACCAATTTTGGTTAAGACAAGGTATTTTTTCGTAGGAAATTAATTTAATTTCCTAAGGTGAAAAATTAAATTATTTGATTTTGAAGGAAAAAATCAAATAAAGCCATGGTAATTAAATTTGGGGGTGGCTAAGCATAGTCAAAATTTCATTTAAATAAACCCCCCTCCATGATCAAAATAAATTTTTGAAGATCTCCTAAGTGGGGCACCCCTCTTGTCTTAAGATAAAATAAAAATAAAAATAAAAAATGATGAAAATAAAAAATAAAAGATTAAATATAAGATTAAAACTTGAAAATAAAAGATTAAAAGAATAAAAAATATAAGATTAAATATAAGATTAAAAGATTAAAAATAAAAGAATAAAAGATAAAAATCAAAAATCAAAATTTGAGTCAAATGAGGCCCCACTTGAGTCATGGAAACCCTAGATCTAAGGGTTAAGATTCATTGTGACATGGATCTATCTTTTTGACCATTGATTTGAAGAGGCCCCCTTGCTTATGATTGGTGGATGGCTTGCAAAGTCAACAAACCTAGATCTAAGGGTGGAGAAGAGGTAGAGTTTAGATCTATGTTTTGGACCCTTGATTTTGGAGTGGGTTTGGGATCTTTTCAACTATAAAAGAGAGACCCCTCCTCTCATTTTATCATCATTATTTGGAGCATGGTTATGCTGCCAAAATACTCTATTCTCCCTCTCTTCTCTATTCTTCTCTCTCAAGCCCTAAGAGGCTCTTTGTATCAAGCTTTGCCCTAGTTGGGCCATGATCAAGTGAAATCTTTGGAGGAACTCTTGTCTCATGGTGTTGGCTTTCCATTTTCAAATCTGAGGGATAACATTTTCATTTGTGAGTTTATTTTTCATTATACATGCATAGATGCCCCTTGCAAAGATCTTTGCAAAGGGGATTTAGTTGTGAATGGTTATTTACATCTATTTGTGAGTAGTTTTAGCTTGATCTACAAAGGTCTTTGTAGATATTTTTATTTTGCTCACCTCTTGCTGTATTTTGTAGATTTCTCACAGTTATTTTGCAGATCCAAGGGTTTGGAAGAGGACCTCCCAAGCCAAGCACCTATCTTGCATTTTATCTTCAAGATCCATTCATTTATTCAGAGTTTCATTTTGTATTTTGCATTTTCGCTCATATTTTTGTCACTGTTTTAAAACTAGGTTTTATTCACTGTATAGTGAATAAAACCCTTGTTTTAGGGCTTTCATTCATAGTAGATTAGTTTGGTATTATAAATCTGCAATTTACTTGTCATTTCAGGGCCTAAAACCCCATTTTTAGGCCACCAGAAGTTCAAGTTTTATATAGTTTCAAGTTCAGATTTTTGCACTTTTTTTTTTGTTTTTGGAGCAAACTTCTAACATACTTTCTGTAGTGTTTTCTGCTATAAATTCCAGCGAAGTAGGTCACTGTTTTTTGCAGGTTTTTACATAGGGAAGGAGGAGGTGCTGCCAAAATTTCATCAGAAAAAAAGGGCCTAAAAGTTTTGGGTGCAAAAAGGGGTCCAAAACCCCATTTTTTTCCTCTCTTTCCTATCATTTGTAAACCCCAAAGAGTAGTACTCTTCGGGTATTCTTCAAAGATCTTTAAAATCAGTTGTAAATCTTGTATATGAAGTTAGAGTAGTGATAGGGTAGAACACTAGTTGTTAGATTTACTTTGATGCAAGTAGATCTAGTCTTTTGCTTTCTGTTTACCCACCATCTCTGTTAGAGGGATTGATGTGTGGTTAGGTTAATTGTTTAGAGTAGTTCTTTCGTTTCTGTTCTTTTTATTGCCAAGCACTTAGTTAGATTTACTTTCTGTTGCAAAGAAGTAATTTTACAACTTGCCTTTCGGTGTATCCTTTGTCCCTATCCGTTATCTCCCTTTAGGAAACTCGGATCAGGGTATGAAAAGCAGAAAGGCAGGGGCTTAGATTTAATTAGATAACACTGTCTTGTTTGTTTACGTATTTCTGTACCAAACACATTTGCTTTACCAGTCCAAGTTTCAAGTACCAGCACCTCCCATAAGGGATACCGCTTGGTTCAGCCCTGTTGATAGTTTTAAAAATTTACTTGCATGCTTAACCACTACAAGATTTAAAATTTACCCCTAAAATTAACCAACAACGAATTTAGCCCCTGTTCCTCTACTCGGTTATCACCCTTCGGGGTACTCACGAGATACGACAGGGGGTAGAGGAGTTTTAGTAATAGGCATCCATCACATTATTGCTTTAATCCAACTGAAAACTGGTGACCTTTGGAAGCCACGGGGGGTGAGAGACCGAGGGGGGTCTCACGGCATTCGCGTCCTCCCTTGTCGGGTGCCTGGCACTGGGGATTTGATCTGTGAGCTACAGGTGGGCTTGTTCCCATTGTTTTGAGCGCAGCAGCACTCCACCTTTGGATTAAGGGGATACGTGGTAGGGGTAGACACACCACTGCTTGAAAACCTAATACAAGAAAAAAACTGTAATAAAATTTACTAAAAAGAACAAGAAGCATTGCAAAACATGCTCTACACTCCAACACTTTACTTTCAGTCTCATTTACTTTCAGTTCTGCAATTGTTTATGTGGTGAATGCTTAATAACTCAATAACATTTGTTTAACTGCTTCAAGTAATTCAACTTAAAGTCTTTCCATTTTCATTTATTATTGATTTAATAAATTTCATTTAAGGCATTTTCCTTCTGTTATCTCTTGTCTATAACTTGTAAATCTGGTTCATATTTGTCTAAACTGTAACTATTTTACTTGTTCATTTGTTTATACTGATAAATTTAGATCATCTGTACATTGCTTAGATATCTTGATTCATGAGTGTTTATAACTGTATCATCTATTTGTTTATTTATCTCATTGTTAGATAACATTTAACCTGTGAGATAATTAACCTAGATTGCATCTCATTGAAGGCTGCATTCTCTGACTCCACTCTTTAGGCACTGGTTGTATCTGAATAAAGGCTTGATTGTCATTTGAGAAATATTGCATTTGCATTGGCTGATTGTCATCCTTAGTAAATAGTAAAACCTAAGCCTTTCACCTAATAATAAAGATCCTTTTAACTCAACTGTTAATAAACTTAGGAATATAGTCTTCCGTAGGGACTACCCCCCTTGGCTCCGTTAGGATCTGGCCTAAACGGAGGAGTTGTGGACTGTGGTGACAGTGGTCCCCAGCTCTCACTTGTCCCCAAGGGCACACATAGCAAGTTGTTGACTTTCCTATGCCCTAAAGTGTGTATTAGGCAGCAACAAACTCAATGTCAAATACTTGGTAACTGACCAAGCACCTCCATTCTCCCGGAGAATGGCCCTCAGCCCTAGGCTGAGTCCCCCAGTCCTAGATTGGTTCAAATTTTTGGTAATTGACCAAGTGCCTCCATTCAATGAATGGCCCCTCAGCTCTAGGTTGAGTCCCCCAGTCCTGTACTGGTTCAAGTTCCTGGTAACTAACCAGGTGCCTCCATTCAAAGAATGGCCCCTCAGCTCTAGGTTGAGTCCCCCAGTCCTGTATTGGTTCAAGTTCCTGGTAACTAACCAAGTGCCTCCATTCAAAGAATGGCCCCTCAGCTCTAAGCTGAGTCCCCCAGTCCTAGACTAGTTCAAGTTCCTGGTAACTGACCAGGTGCCTCCATTCAAAGAATGACCCCTCATTTCTAGGCTGAGTCCCCCAGTCCTAGACTGGTTCAAGTTCCCGGTAACTGACCAGGTGCCTCCATTCTCCAAGAGAATGGCTCTCGATGCTGGTTAAGAAAAAAATCAACAGTTTAGAGAAGTGACTAAGGTGACAGTGGTCACTTTCTCCTCATATGCTTGCCAGTGGCTTGGACTGCCATTTCGGTAACAGTCTACATTCATTGGTTTTCATTGATGAGCAATCAACCTTTGGAGGGTTGCTTAAAAAATCATCTAGTCCATTTTTTATAGTATGTTTTTGAAGGGGCATCCTAGCTTCAGGAGTACTTATCTTTTGACAAAGTGCCCAAAATTGTGCCATCTGGATTTCTGAAAAGTGGTTATAATAGAAAATCCGATAAATATTGAGGAAGTTAGCAATTCCAAAATTGTCGTGTAAAGAGTCGCACCGTATTTTTGTTGCATGTTCCTTTTGAAGCCTTTTAAAGGAGAGCATTCACCTTATATGAGGTAGCGCTCAACCTTTTGAGGCGTTTTTCTTGAAGCATTACCTTTGGAGAGCCTTGGGAGGCCAGGTTTGACTTATACTTGTCATCATTCACCCTCATTTGATGGATGCTCCTCCTTGGGCCTTTATTCTATTGGATGTTGTACTTGTGGCTTTGCCCACCATATTTCATGGATGTTGTTAGAGTTAATTAGGGTTTATTGGGGTATTTGATTTGTTTACTCCATCCTAGGCTAGATCTAGAGTTTTATGATTATTTTATTGTATAAGCAAGAGGAGCTTAAAGCTACATAAGGCTTTGCTCTCTCCTTCATTTCTCATGGTTGGATTTTTTAAGCTCCCTCTCCTTCTTGAGCTTAATTGACACATCTTTTCTAGGAGCAAATCTTGTTGTAAGGGTTTCCTTCTTGTTAACGTGTGGCACTTTAATCTTGCTTGGAGCTTCATGGTTGTAAGTATTGCATGTTTACATTGTCATTTCTATGCTTTTGCTTGGGCCATTGAAAGAGTATTACTACCTCATTGGAGAAAGGGGTTTTAATTTAATCTCTATTTCATCTTTTCTTTGCATGTTTATTTATATGGGAGTTATGTGTTCTATCTTTCACTTGATTTAGATTGCGCAACCTTAAGCCTTTATATATATAGGGCAACCCCAAGAGCTTGAAAGGAAGGGGATTCTTCATTCGACTCAGTCCCTTGTAAACCATAGTCCACCTTCAACTTCAGCGAGAAGGTTTTGGGTTAGCTCATGCAATTCTACTCTCTCAATGATATATTAAGCAAGGGCCTGTTAGGTGGTGATATTTTGACTCCATTTGCCCTTGATTGGATTAGCACTAATCCTTGGAGTGATCTCTTTTGTTCTCCAATCACCTCTTTTATTTCCTATACTACAAAAAAAATGTTTTGCTAGAGCTACTCTTCACATCATCGTGTACTTCATTCTTTATATCCCAACTAATCCTATCTTTGGAAAGCTCCCCTTGAGTTGGAGAGGAGCCAACCAAAAGTGAGAAGAGAGTTTTTGGTGTGGTGGCCTCCACTCTTGAGTTCCCCTTTGGCTAGTATTTCTTCTTTTGGATTTTAATCACACATGCTAGTTGGAGAGGTAACACTTCAATTGTTGTTTAGATGTTATAGAGTCTACTTGTTATCATACTCATGTGAAGGTTTAATAAAGAACCCAATATTCATTTAGGAATAAGCAATGTGAGGAGGTTCTCCCTCTTGTTTATTTGTTGTTTTATTTCTGCACTTGTTTTCCATTCTTCTATCAACTAGGTTGCAGATTTGCAAGTACATTTCAGCCATAAGACAGCACCATCACATTTGTATTGATCAGTGGCACCACCAACCCTACAAGACTTGATTTTATAACCTATTTTCAGCAAATAATTAGGTGTAAAAGTGTATTAAACTAGTTCCTTTTTACCTTAAGTACATACTTAAAAGATGAATTTAATAAACTTGTTCCTTCATCTAAATAGGCTGGATGTATCACAATCCTTTCTACCTTATAACCTACAGCAAAGTAATTGATTGTGAGAAACTAGTTCCTTCATTTGTTCAATATTTCATGACTCCATTAACCCAATAAGTGGATAGGCACTAGTCTCGCATCATCTCATTTCCTTGCTCCCTTGTCTTTACCTTTCCTTTCTTTCCATATCCTCTTTTCCCATTTCCATTTCCGTTTTCATTTACTAAAACCACCACATGTTTTGTTAAGGCTTACTCTTTAAAACTTCACTTTGAGCCCCCACTTCACAGCCTTAGCAATCCTACTTAGGGATACCCAACTTGTGTTGGAGAAAGCCAACCAAAAGTGACAGGAAGAGCTACTAAGGTGACAATGCGTAGCTTTCTTCAGTTACAAGACTAACACCTTGGTGCTTGGGACTTTTCATGTTGTGGGTGTTAGACTTTGTTGTAATATTTTAGTACCGTTGATGGAGATAAAATCCTTCCCAAAAATTTATAGATCAACTACATTATTTGATGAAGGTTTCTCTTTGAATATCATTTTCTCATCTTGGCATTTGAGGGCTTGTTGTTTTTGGAAGTGAGAACAACTAGCAAGCACTTGAAGAACTCACTTTGGCAACTCCACAATTCAGAATTTGGTATGAGGCGTTATGGTATGAGCGCATTTTTAGATTTCAACATTTTGAAGATTTGAAGTGATGGCTCTCCTTAAAGTTAAATTTTGAGAAAAGTTGATTAGGCCTTTCGATTGTTTATGTATTCTTGAACCTCCACATCATGTTCAGCCTTGGATTTGGATTCATCGCATTCCACAATTTTGGGGACAGCCACATTTGGCTAATAAACATATTGCATCATCCATCAAATTTATTGTAGATAGTAATATTGTCAATGAAAGTGTTTTGATGGCGATTTTTGCATTTTCCTTGAAAGGGAAGAATGCATGGGAGTGATATTGTGATTTCAGCCCTAACGAGATAAAGCCATTTCCATATTTTGTTAAAAATATTCAGAAATATTGGATGTATGGATATGATAATGGGGAGCATGTTTCGGATTTGTATGAGGCATATTTTTGGGTTTATTTTTGTACTAGAATAGAAAAGAAAATTGTTGGTTTGATAATTGTCCACAAGGAAAACCCTTCATGTATTTCGCCAATTATGCTCGAAATACATTAAAAGAAAATGCACACATCTTAAATATAAATTGCAGTGTTGTTCTCCATCCCATGACCCACTTTCATATTAAATTTTAGAAGAAGTGATGAATTTGTTAAGCATCTATTACAGCCCTACATGTACAAGACATTGGTCATAAGTGTCTACATCATTCTCCGATGAAGACAAAGGAAGTATAAGTTGTAATTCTCTTCAAAATTTCAATTTGGATGATGTAATGGTTGATTTGGAGAGCGTTATTTTTTAAGATAAACCCTTGTATGATAATAAAATGTTGGATGTATTTGATTCATATGATGAGAGTGAGGGAAGCCAAGTGTTTGAAGTTAGTAATGAAAATTTCAAATTGATAAACATAGTTTGAGGATAAATTATTGGAAATTGTTTGAGGGTCCCATCTATGACACTAACAAGGATGACACCTTGAAGGAAAGTGCAGATTTATAGCCATGTGTAATAGGTGCATGTTCAGAATTTTCAGAAGTTAATTTAGAACTATGTTTGCACCTTGATAATTCAAAATTTTCTCAGATTCTAGATGTTAAAAATGCAAAAAAAATTACAGTGGCTTTCTATCATAGATAATTCAGAAAATTTCCAGATTTTTAAGCATTTTAGGGATGATGAAAGCACTGGAAATTTCAGCAATCTACTTTTTTATATTTGTGTAAATGTGCATGTGATTTTTCAGCTGGGATTCACGTGATTGTATGGAACGGAAAAATATTTGTTAAAAACCTAATCCATTAGAGTTATGGTTATTGTATTGTTATTTACTATTCACATGTGAGAATGAATATAAAGTCGGTGTGAATAAGAAGAGTCTTCAAGAGTCCAAGAAACCTCTTGGAATATGAAACCAAGAGTCATATATTGATGTATTTATACATGTACCATCTTAATGGAAAATGAAATTCACGCCTATTCTCATTTGTCTTTGTTTAATCCAGTGTTGAAAAACTCGCCGAAAAATCGACGACTTTTTAAAAAGTCGCGATTTTTTTCGCTAAGCCAAAAACTTGGCAGGTATATATCATGAATATTTTTTAAACCGTGAAAAGGCAATTTTTTTCTAAAAATTGCGACTTTTTCCTAAAAGTCGCGGATCGATGGAAAAAGCGCACAAGACGTCAAATCCACAGCTTAAGAGGGGGAAAGTGACTTTTTTTGTCATTTGCTTGAGTTGAATGTTGGAGAAGGATTGAGAAGGGCAGGAGGAGACCATCAACCACTTCGGAGGCATCCAAACACTATTTACATTCACCATCAAGGATTTTTGTGGAGAAAGGGTTCAAGATTCAAACCAGGGAACTCAATCTTCCACTCACAAGTATGTACATTTTATCCCATTGTTTATGTTATCTTTTCCATGGATTGTTTGTATGTTTGCTTGCATTTTTTCTTGCATATTTCTTTGCCTATATTTTGCTATTTTTTTTCCATTTTGCCAATGATTTTCATGCCCATAAATATGAAAAGTCACAATGTAAAGGGTTTTAGAATGGAATAGCATGCTTGTTTTTTAGTTGTTTAGCCACCCTCTAAGTGGAGGGTGGTCATTGAGACTCCTATCATGGAGGAGTCACCTACATGGATAGAACCATAGGAAGGGCGGAAGGAGGAGGTTGGAGACACCACGGAGTGTGATGTGTTAGCACTGCCACCACCTTCTACACTGACTAATACAGCTAGTCCTCCATCCATCGCTCGGCGTCCGACATTAGATGCAGGGCCAAATCCTTTTGCTACTACTACTAGTGTTAGGGGTACTACTACTAGTGTTAGGGGCAGGCCTGACAAACGGCCCATGACCTTTTCCCGTAAAAGGCAAAGAGGACATTGATATTAGATAGCTAGCTACTAGTTTTCCTCAGATACATTTATACATGGGGTGTCATTTTGTATTGGTTATCCACTTTTGAGTCCTTGATTGGACAACTATGATGTTTCAGGATTTAGTATCGACTTTGATGTATCATTTTATATTTGGCATGACTACATGATGAAGATATATATCAGTGCTTTCTCCATATTTATGTTCAAATGTGTTTATCTGATGTTATTGTAGCTTTATATGTTAAAAATTCTGAAAAAATGAACGTCTTTTGTATTTTTTAATGTTTGCCGATTTTTTCGCCAATGTTGTCAAGAAGTTGTATCCAGGACCCTTGTCGATGCCGACTTTTTCAACATTGGTTCAATCCTTTCCTGTCCTTGCTTATCTGCCCCGTGAGCTTCCTAACAGTGGTATCAAAGCCTGGCCCTTTCTGCCTTAACTCCTCTGCACTTTGCCCTCTGACTCTCCTAACATATTCTCGGCATATGCTTGCCTTTAGACCTCCCGACTGAAATTCTCAACTCTGCACACTATACATATTCTCTCCATCTACATTACTTCTGGCATTCATTGTAAAGCTCAATATTTACAAAGATTTTGATAGAGCTAGTTGGATTTTTCTTAGACTTTTCTTGATACATATTGGATTTTTTCTCCTAATGATTAAGTGGATTGAAGGCTATTTAAATTCGGCTTCCTTTGTTGTATTAGTAAATGGATCGGCCTCTTCTTTCTTCACATCCTCTAGAGGGATTTGACAAGGATGCCCCCTCTTCCCCCTTCTTTTTCTATTGGTAGTTGAAGATCCTAATAGGCTGATTATATCCTTAAAGGAAGCAAAGAGATTAAGGTGAGTCAAAATTGGAAGGGATATTAATTTGACACACCTCCTTTTCACAGATGTCTTACTGTTTGGAAATGGGTCTTGTAGTGATGCCTTGAGATACAAAGAAATGCTGGATCTGTATATGAAAGCCACTAGCATGGAGGTAAATCCTCAAAAATCCTCAACCTATTTTAATGGTATCCTCAAGGCACGGGAAGCAGTCATAAAGGAGGCCCTTCCTTTTATAGAGATTGTTTTCAACAAGGGTTTGAAATACTTAGGTTTTGTTTAAAGCCAAATGAGTATGGTCATAATGATTGGCTCTGGCTGTATTCTAAGATTGAAAAAAGGATTGCAGTATACTGCAATAGGTGGCTTTCACTAGGTGCAAAATTAACATTGGTAAAATTTGTATTAGAACTTAAAAAAATCCAGTGCACTGGCATGGCCTTGCTTGCATTCCCATTGTCATTTAACAGATGATTAGAAAAGGTTGTTTCAAGTTTTTTTCAAAATGGAAAGGAATAGAAAACTGCCCTCTTATCAGTCAAGTGGCAGTGTATCTCAAAAACCCAAAGAATTTGGGTGCTATGGGATAGAAAAATATCCAACTTTTGGAAAATCTCTGGCAAGCAAAAATTTATGAAGAGTGTACAAATAATGGGTTGTAGCACAGAGTGATTACATAGAAGTACATGGAGCTTTTCACTATAAAAGATTGGTTAAGGTCCTCCAGGAAGAGTTTTAAAAATTCTTCTATCACATGGGAGGCTCTAGTGATGTATTTTCCTTTTATTAGTTCTTGGTTGGACAGGCATGTAGTATATGGTTCTCGCCTTAGAATTGGGAGTGGATTTTGGGTAGGATGCAAAGGTTTATATATTTTGTCAGATGATTTAAAGATGCACCTTAAAAACCAAAATCTATTTTTCCTGAAGAGGTGTCTACTGACTCTGACCAGCAGCAGAATCCATTGTGGAGAGAAGACTGGAAATCTTCAGAGGACCTAGGTTTAGATGGTGTATTGGCAATAGAATGGAAAGTCTGTACTCAGGAGTTGGTGCTAAGATGCATTTAATTGAAGCCTAGGCAGGACATATTATAGTGGTCTAGGAATCTTGATGTTGAAAAATTACCTAGTAAGTGTTTGTTCACCTTGTGATGCCTTGGGGTAGACATGAACACTTAAAAGTTGTGGTCCTTAGTATTTCTTTAAAGTGAGAATGACTTTATTTTATAAAGTGACTTTAAAAGTGAGTTTGAGTTATTAAAAAAAAATGTAACTTTATGAGAATTAAAAAGGTGGGTGAGTATTAAATGTGTTATTTATTATTTAAAAGTGAATTAAATGTTTTTTAATGAGAAAAGTGAGATTTAAGTTTTAACATGAGCCCTAGATCTCATCTTGTTATGTTTTAATCATGGCCATTGATTTTGAGATAGTGGTTACTCAAACAAAAAGGCTAGGGAAAGGCATTGGGAGTATGATTGTTGTTCACTTTCACAATTGGGATTTTTGAGAGAGGAGAAGAGCACGAGAAGAAAACAAAGGTTTTGAGAGAAGTCAACCTTGGAAAGAGAGAGAAGAATTTCTGGCACGATTCTCTAGATAATCTGGTGCATTTAAAGTTAGTCGTACAGTCATTAATGGTGGGCACAAAAATCAAGAAAGATTGTTGAAGTGACTTGCATTTAATGAAGTCGTACTGTTGTTTTTGTTGGCACGTGTGAAGGTCGTACAGCTGCAGATTTGGCATGATTTCCAAGACCGTACTGATAGGCATTTATTGCAATCCATACAACATATGTAGTACGTACAAGCATGTTTTTCGAGGTTAAGTGGCACAAATTTCAAGGTTGTGATTTGGCATGCGTTTCCATAAAAGGTACAGACCGTACAGCAGTGAAAAGTACAGTCCGTAAAGCGCACATGTGGCACGGTTTTCAAGGATTCCGTATCAGTTGCTTGTCAAAGAGATTTTGGCACAAATTTCGAGATGAAATGGTTGAGATAAGTACTACTTTAAATTTTGTTAAGTTTGCCTGAAGAAATAAAAATCTCTCTCTGAAGACAGATTTTCCCTTCGGGGTTTTATCCTGGACCGATTGGTCAAAAATACTGAGTCAAATTTCATTTGTGTTGGCTGTCATAATTTTCTGTGTGTGAAAAGTAGGTTGCCATAAAAATTTCTGAGTTATTTATGTTAAAAGAATTCCATGTGTTTCAAGCAAATAGTGAAATTTTTAAATTATAAATGATTATGCATGTTGGGTTTAGGGATTAAACTACATGCAAAGAAACTAAACTTGAAACCGGGTTGGGGTTCCAAAATTTTCACTTGATTGTAGCTATACTGTAAAATTAGGGTATACATCCTTGTTTGCCCATGATCTACAATCTGAGCCAGCCTGGTGGTGGAACCAACTTAGGAAATTAAAGGTATTCTCTAAAATCAAATTGTTCTTCTGGATGGCTCTTGAGAACAAGGTTCCAACTCAGGATGGGCTTCCAAAGAGAGTTCACAACGGCCCCGGTTTTATGTTTCTTTGTAGCAAACAAGGTGAACGTATTTACCATATTCTTATTTGTCAATTTTCTCGAGAAGTGTGGTCTGCTGCTAAATCTTTGATTGGAGGCTTGCAATTATGGGGAGGGTAGACTTTAGGATTTTCAACTCTTGGTGAAAGGACCCATGGGTTATGGATTTGAAGGTCTTCCCCTTAATTGTCAATTGGGCCCTCTGGCTTGCTAGAAATGAAGCTTTGTTTCACAATAGAATTTCAAACGCTCTCCAAGTTTTCCAAAGAATCAAATACTTTACTGAGGGAGTCAACAGTCGGGTGCGGATAAAACCTCCCAGATAGGCAAGATCATTTGTGGTCATTAGTAGATGAAGGAATGGCATGGGTTTTTTTTACAGTGCCTCTCAAGGAAACCCAGGTCTAGTGGTTCCGAGGGTGTTATTCATTTAAATACAACTCACTCCTTTGCTTTTCATATTGGGGGGGTTTGGGGTACCAACAAATTGGGTTGAACTGCACGCCTTAGAATTGCAACGAAAATGGGCTTAGAGTCTTTCCAAGTCTCTGGGGACTCTCAGCTAATCATTGACAGGATGAATGGAAATTCTATGTTTCAATATATGAGTCTTGCTGGCATATCGATCAGGTTCTTCTAAGGAACAATAGGTTTTTACATCTCTCTTTTGTGCACATCTTCAGGGAACTTAATTGCAGTGCAGACCATCAATACAAGTTTGGTGCCACGACAAAGATTGGCATCCTTCATATGACAAGCTATTGAAGGGGAGGCTACTGAACACCCACCCCCCAAGCTTTCTTATGATGGACTCTTTATGTGCAGTTGTTGTGATAGTTCTTTAGACCTTCCTGGTGTTATTTACTATTATTTTGTAAGGCTCAAACTGCCATGATAGTTTGTTGATTCCTTTCCTGATCAGACTTTTGGTTTTTTGCATGTTGTCATTTTCCCCCCTATATGGCACTTTTGTTCTGGACAAATACTGAATGTAATATGTACTTCTCATACTTTCAAATAATAATATTGTGCTTTTCTCTCTGGAAAATACACACACACAAACACACCAAGGAAAACCTTGTGGGTCCCCCTCCTCTTCTCTTGAATCTCCGGATGGAGGGTGGCTCAACCGCGAACCCCTAAATATCTTGGTGGACGGTGGCTCAACCACCAGCCACAATAGTGGCTAGTAACACCAAGGGACTATAGGATTTGAACCTTTGATCTATGGCCTCCCCGACGGCAACATGCCTTTCGCACATGGTTCAAAACTTCAACCAATTGAGCTAACCCTTAGGACTAAAAATGTTGTGTATGTAACTGTTTCCCTGTTTTCAAACTTTAGGAATGCCCATTTTCAACAATATACAAATTTTATAAACCCTTGCCATCTCCACATTCCAAGTAACTTGGTCCCAAAGATATTAAGAAGTAATTCTTCTACCACATTCAAATTATTGAACAAGGTGTGTACGATCTGTTGATGAAATTGTCATTGATGCCAACATGGACTTGCAGTGCCTTGGACCCCTTACAGAGTGGGTTTGTTCCTTGAAGTACCTTGTACCCTGTTGACAAGGTCCATGGACCCACAAGGTTGGATCTTGGAGCCACCACCTTGTTGAAGATGTTGAAGATCCTGCTGATGGTGATGAAGATCCTGGAGATGGTACTAAAGCCCCTGTGGATGATGGAGAATCCCGATGGGTTGGAGAAGCATTAATGACCCATTCTGTGGTCATTCATGCTCTAGTGGTGTCATGGTACCCCAGGAGAAGGCCTAGCCACCCCACAAGTGATGTCATGATGGATCTTGACCCTTAGAGGTCCCCTTGTGTGGTTAAGATGGTTGAAGAAGCCTATGAAGCTTCTTACTTGATGAAGAAACCTTGAAGAGTTCCTTGGACCCACAATTGATGGTTTAAAGGTCCTTGTACACTTGATGAAGATGAAGTGGCCATATGGAGTCTTGGAACCCTTGGAGATGGTCCTAGGGCATAAGGAAGATCTTGCACCCACTTATATGATGGTATGATGACACTTGGACACTTGGTTGCTTGTGGATGATGGGGACCTTTGCTATGCATGCTCTTGCATATGGCATGTCCTTGATGATGCCCTTGTGGCTTGTTCAACCCTTGGCATTTTTAATATAGTGGACACACTTGCTTGCACTTATGACGACCTTGATACCCTTGATATGATAAATATATGGCGGAGACCTCCTCCTTGTTGATGTTAAGTATGTGGATATGAAGACCATTGAATCCATCATGCCTTTGATGATGTCCATTGAATCCGTTGACCTTGGAACTTATGCATAAGGTAACATGGTCTTTGGCACCTTTATGTGTGGAATCTTTGAAGTCCTGAACAAATTGAAGAATTTAAGAGTATTATACCAAGAATTTGGAAATAAAACCATCATAGAGACATAGTCCTTGTCAAGCCATTTTCGTTGATATGTGGAGCTTCTTCTAACTCCTTACAGTTGAAGAGACATGAATTTTTGAAGTTGGTGTATCCTACCTTTTTGGGTCAGCCAACCAAACAAAAGAGAATTTAATTATTTGTAATTTTGAAATGCATGTCGGCTCAATTTGAGGTACTAACTTTCCTCCACAACCTATATAAATAGAATATCAAACATTTGTTCATCAATCAAGTCTCTCTTTGGTATTTCGCAACTCTTGGAGAAAAGTGTGAAACTTTGTGGAAGAGAAATTTTTGGGCATCTTCACTAAAATTGGCATAACTTTCTCATACAGAATCGGAATTACAAAATTCTTGGCTCGTTGGAAAGCTTGTTACGAGGGCTATGTGGTGACATGATCTAGAGTTCATTTTGGTTTTTCTATTATTTCTTCATCTTTTGATCTTCGAAAAGGTATGGTTCATGCTTTTGGGTTTCTCTCGTGATGGCACATGTCTCTCATGGATAGAGTTCATCTTTGATCTTAGTATGTGAGCCTCTATATTGGTATATACATTTGAAGTCATTATGGAGGCTATGATGATGATGTTGCATACCTTTATGCTATGATATGATACACTTTATGATGATAATGCATGTGATAATGATGTACACTCTATGAAGTTGATGCACCCCTATACAATATGATGTACATGCATACCATAGTGTGACGATGCTCTCCTATGAACTATGATGTATACTTGATGTTGATGATGCATACTACTGATTGATGACATGATACTCCTATGATATGATAAGGGATGATGATGCCTTCTACTCTATGATGATGTCACATACCATGATGATGATGATGCACACTCTTCAGTGTTGATGAACAGTTTTGATGTCCAAAGAATGATGAACTGAGAGGCATGACCAGCAGTGCAGACTTGACATGGTTGATGAGCAACGGTGATGAGCAGAAGAACAGGTGTTGATGAGCAGATTGACAGAGAGGGATGAGCAAAGGTTGATCAGTAGAGATTGAGCAGTAGTATTGAAGAGAAGGTGAACAGAGAAGACTGAGAAGAGTGTTGCAGCAATGTTGATGAGAGTGATGAGCAGATGACCAACAGCATTGATAAGCAGATATTGATGTGTAGAGCAGAGGTTGGTTGTGCAGCAGATCCATATGATTGATTGCAAAAAGAATCTTGCACTTGAGGATTGGACTCCTCAAACCCTTCTTAGTTCGAGCTAAGAAAACCAGGTTGTGTCCTGTTATGAGAGTTGGTACTCTTTTCATCAGTTGGTGTTGATTGTAATCGAGAAAATTGTAGTCTTCCATGTACAATAAATAAAGATCAAAATTACATATATTCATGTCTCTTTTGATGTGATGTTTATGCTTACGACTCATGATTGATTCAGCCGATTATATAATTGATGATATAATGATTGATATACTCTGACTGACTAATAGAAGTGTAAAAAGGTTTAAATTGCTCACACACTGATTCATCCCCCCCCCTCTCAGTGTGGCCATCGTGTCCAACACGATCATGCTTGTACCAATCTTGTTGCTAGCACTTTGGTGAGTTATTTGGTGAGATATTTGCCACTAGGGTCAATCTTAACAACCCAGTTATAGAACACGGAGATACATACTTGTGCGCATTCCATCAACTACCTTCCCAAGGGATTTCATTCATTTAGTTTGACATCACTGGAATCAACAAGTGAGTCCTCATGCAAGGCCATTGGAATCTGGACACTTCATTGTAGTTCTTAGGCATCGAGTGGGTGATGATATTTTAGTAGAAAAAATATCCTATCCAACCTTTCCACTTGGCACTAATGCCTAGGTATGTAGGATGTTAAAGAAAAATTCTGCAAAAAGACGGAACCATGTAAAAGCTACTAAGATTAATCAGCAGCACTTCTTTAGGAACACAGAATTAATGAAAATTATTATCTTAACATATAAACTTTGTTAGAAAGCACCAATAAAGGAAGAAAGACAGTAATTTCACAAAATAAACAAAACAAATCCATGGTCTTATTTATACTAATCCAGTGAGAAAAAATATATATAACAAGGATAAAAGTAAGACCAAAAGCAAATACAGTCGAAGAAAAAAAATTGGCATTCCCTAAAAGGGCCACAGTTTCAGAACGTACCAACTTCAAGCCATCGCCAATAGTTAAGATTGGATTCAATGTGTCTAAACCCTGCATTCAAAGTATATGGGCAATGATCAAAAATCTTTCTCATTTAGGCTTCTGGCATAGGATTAATTGAAATCAATATAAGTTGTCAATGACATGATTAAATAAGAAAGAACCAAAAACAACATACAGCTTGAGCATCTGTTTATTTTTGAAAGAAACTTATATTGGCCCTCTGTTTATTTTGAAGATGAACTCAGATTAACACAGGTAATAAAATTCCAAAAGCAAAAATATTAGTAGAATCTAATGGTAAAAGAAATCATGTAGCAATTAGAAAAATTTGAAAGCCACCATAAGTCATCACACCAATATTACCTTTGAAGTTCTTTTTTATGAAAATTCTAGCAATGAAAACCAAAAATATCTCTCTAAGCTTGAAATTAGGAAAGGTATAGATCAAAAGAATCATCATTTGACTTTAAGGTCGTCTGGGTTTTGTCATTCACATTGCAAACTCATTTAAAGCTTGCCCAAGATGGTCGAAGATGCACCCTATTTCTAATTTATATTTACATTTATTCTTTTCTTTTCCTAGAGATGATGAAACTGAAAACTCTTTTGAAACAGCATGAGAGAGCATTTGACAAGTGACAATTTCGACTTTCAAGTGGAATAAATTTCTCTTACAGAAAAGCTATGTTAATTATTTGCACAACAAAGCATAGGAAGTCATTCTTGTTATCAACATAACTACAAAACCTAAAACCAAATCTAAAACTGTGAAGCTCTACTTTGTTCAATTTCTTTCATCCAAGATAATAAATCGGTAAAACTTCTAAAAACTTATTCAAGAGTAACACTATAACGATGCCATCTTAGATAAAAATTAGGTGCCATGTTGCAGCCATTTCACTTACAGAGAGGGTGTAGGGTGTATTGGGAGGGATAGTGGATTGTGAAAAATCACTTCCAAAATCAAGTAATACGTATTCTTCCTCCTCTTGTTCCTGCTCTTCTTTTTTCTCAGACTCAGCTATCTGCTTTAAGGAAAAGACAAGTCCCAACCATGTAATATAACACAAAATTGTGGACATTAGAATTGGGATCACTCCTCCAGAAAAAGAAGTTAACTATATGTACTTAAATTTGAAATTAACAAACTTGATATAATTCAAAAAACAACGTTAACAAGTAATTAAGAGTGTTTTCTTACATGGATTGGTTCTGGTTGATGATCCATAGACAAGGAGAACTTCCTGCAGCCTTGAAATCATGCCAAATATATAAATTAGAAAATCAAAGCAATGGCATGCTTTGCATAATATCTATTTGTGATACAAATTGAAGTACTTTAATGTTAAAAGCCTAAACTTCTAAAACTACTGCATCGATGTACTCACCACCTTGCTAGGATTCAACATGTTTTCTAAACTATATTTTGCTCATGTTCAACGAAGAGAACTCTTCGAAGTTTGATGAAATAAAGATACTCTATTAAGATCCATAAGTACAATAAATGCTTGATGGAAATGTTGAGTACATCATGATCATAATAAGAAGACTGAGAATAGGAACTATCTCCCTCATGCATAACAACTGTGAGATAAATGTGGTTTATAATAAGAAGAGCGAGAATATAAACTATCTCCGGCATGCATAACAATTGTGAGAAAATGATGCTTTATAAGGCACCACCCACACCAAAATCTTTGACAATCAGGAATCCGGCTCTAGGGCACAAGCCCCAGGGCTGATAAGATAGCATCCTCTCTCACTATGGAACTAACATTGCAGGCAGTTTTGATGTCATGCATTTTGGGTCATCTTTAGCTTGTGGTTGTTATCTATGTGATGTTACAGGTTACCTCTACAGTGATCCCTGTGTTGGAATTTCATCCCACATTAATACTCCTCTCTCAATTGTGTATGCAATAATAATGCAATTGTGTGTATTACAGCTTGAATTAGCACCCAAGTGGAAAAGTCCTAATCCACTAGTCCTACCAGTAACCAAATGCAACTTCAGAAGAGAGCACCACCGTCACCTCAGTGCTAGCTTCCCACGTTTTAGACCAGCTCTCAAGGTCAAGGGAGGCTTCTCTATGGGTTGATTGGATTGAGATTTAGAGAGAGTTAAGGGAGAAGATTACTTAGTTGAAATGTGTTAAAGTCTGTTATTAAGTTAATATTCCTAAAGTATTTAATCATGCAAGATATCAATAGCACAATAAAACATTAGATCAAATACTTGAAATGAAATGCTTGATGATGTAAAGTAAAGTAAACCATGAACATTAGTAATAACAGTTATGGACAAGAAATGATGGCAATAAATCACAAGACTTGAAAATAAAGTGTGATTAAGCAAGTGGATTCATTGCCATGATAAAGATACATCCACAACTGAAATTGCACATGAAACAAGTTATTGAGATTATGTGTTAATCAGATTATGAGGTGTGGCCCTTGGATGAGTCCTTTGAGAGAAATCTCTGGAAAAAAAAGGAGTCACTCAAGGTTACTTAGTGTGAGATATTCCAAGCTTATTGAAATGATGAAAATCACTTCTCCAAGTGTGGAACATAGATCTTGTTAGTTGATGTGTCAATACTTCAAGTTTAACAATCAAAATGCCATTGCCTCATTACATCCATGATCCATAAGATGAAAAGAACATCAAGAGCTTGTGCTCTTGATGTTGTGTTGTTCCGGGATGGAAAAGTCTTCATACTTTCAGAGGGAGAAGGTACCCGGAATGCAACGGTGAGGCTGGGCATCAAGGAGGGTGCATTGTACAAGTTGTTGGGATAGCCTATAGTAAAGTCTAAGGGGAGCTTGGAGCATGGATTAGTGTCAGTGACAGAGGGAAAGCGTGAGGCCTCTCTCAGCAAGCCTACTTGGTATGAGATGACACTGATGGATAAGGAGAACAGATTTCGAGATCAAAGTCCGACACAAGTAGCAGGAGGATCTTCTAGTTCAAAGGGAGTAGATACAGCAGTAGACGATGTGATTGATCTTGGCGGAGGTTCTTCTAAAGGTACCTTTTTCGCTAAGAGGAAGTGTTAGAGTTTGTAGCTCGAACAAGTATTTCTACATTGGCTTGGTGTCTAGCATGTAGAAGTGTTCAAGACAAGGAACTCTCTAGATAGACTTTGTAAAAGTGACATTTATAATACTTTATGTAAAAGGTCAATTAGCCCATGGTATTGGAGGGCTCGTGGGATAGACTTTGTAAAAGTGACATTTATAATACTTTATGTAAAAGGTCAATTAGCCCATGGTATTGGAGGGCTCGTGGTATTGAGCCCATGGTATTTGCATAAAGTGAATGTTATAAAAGATTCTGTGGAAAGGTGTAGACATAATGTCATTGTCAATGTGCATTAGATACATTGAGAGTGAGTGATCAGTGAGTGATCAAATCTGGGGAGGGATTATGTTAGAGGCTTTAGGGAGAGTGATTCTCTCAAGCTAGGGTTGTCTTCAGTGATTGAGGGTTTGAACACAGTTTGCAGTGGGAGTGAGTTAGTAGGGTCTCTGGTTAGTCACACCCAGTTCTAGGAGGTTCCTATAGAAACTGTGAGGGTTTGGTGTAGATCTGAAGGAGTCTGTATAGTTCCATACGGCTATATTTAGGTTGTTGTACAAGAAAAAATAAAAGGGCGTAGGGTTGGCGTTTAGTAGATCTGAGTACGACTAAGTCTTGGCTATCATCTGGAGGTGGCTTGACAGGATTCCAAATTGTATTAACAAAAATCCAGAGGTTTTTGTTTGGAGCTTTGAAAACTGCAAGTGTTGTTTTAAATCTGCAATAAGAAGACAATCTGTTGCTGGATTTCCCTAGGGATTGCGGTTTCTAGGATAAATTGACTTGTTTACTATGTATATGGTTCTTTGATTTTTTCGTTGTGCATTTGTTAGATTCCACTATATTTATGCTTGTTAATTTTCAGATCTACTGTAACAATTTATGTGTGTAAAAATCTGAAGTGAATAATTAACAAAAGTATAAATCAAATATGGAAATGGTGAAAAATTAACACATTTGCCCAACTTTGGACAGGTACTGGTACTAGATCTAAGTACGACCGAGTCTTGCCTATCATCTGGAGGTGGTTTGACAGAATTCCAAGTTGTATTGACAAAAGTCCAGAGGTTTTTGTATGGAGCTCTGGAAACTGCAAGTGTTGTTTTAAATTTGCAATAAGAAGACAATATGTTGTTGGATTTCCCCAGGGATTGCGATTTCCAGGATAAATTGACTTGTTTACTGAGTATATGGTTATTTGATCTTTCTGTTGTGCATTTGTTAGATTCCAGTGTATTTATGCTTGTTAATTTTTAGATCTATAGTAACAATTTATGTGTGTAAAAATCTTAAGTGAATAATTAACAAAAGTATAAATCAAATATGGAAATGGTGAAAAATTAGCACATTTTCCCAACTTTTGATAGGCACTGGTCTCAACCCTCCATCACCTTGTATTTTCCAATGCTACAACTCATTATTTGCTAAGCTATCTCTTCATATCACCTTGAGCGTCCTTGCCATAGCCGTAACAATCTTTCAATAGGGAAGGGCCCCTTGTGTTGGAGAAGAGCCAACCTAAGTGCAGAAGAGGGTTGGTGAGGTCACATTGGCCTCCCTCTTAATTTTTCATCGGCTTATGTTACGTGGTACCAGTACCAATGCACCTTCAAATGATAACCCAAGGAGGGGTGTCACATTGTTCTTCAGGGCCAGGATAGGGATGTTATTAGCACTTTTGAGGGGTGGTTATAGCCGGACCCTTTGGTCCTTCTTTTAGGAGTACTATGGCTTAATGGTGTTAGACACTGAGAGGGGGGGTGAATCAGTGTAAAGCAATTTTATCACTTTTCTTAACTTGTCACAATTAACTACCAATTCATCATTCCATTATTCTGCCAATTTCATAATCATTTCATAAACATCTTTCACTTCATCATTCACATATTATAAGCATTTGAATCATCAAGAACCATAACACAGAAGAACACAACATCATATAATTTTGTAATCTTTTTGTATTAGTTTTGAACCAGCTACAACCGCGAGGTAAAATCAGCACCTACTGATATGAAGAGCACCTACTCTGCATCCAAGACCTTGCCTGGTTTTCTTAGACCCTGCTAAGAATGGTTTGAGGTATCCTAACCTCAAAAGCAAGACAAGCTTGCTTTTACAATTGAAGCTCACTGTCACATCATTTCATCAATAACATCAACATCACTTATCTCTTCAATCTGCTTATCTCTGCTCATGCTCATCTGCTCATCATCTCTGTTCATCATCAACGCTTCTCATCGTCTCAATCTCTGTTCAATTATCTCTGCACATCAATCTCTGCTGCTCATCGATACTGCTAGTCATCTGCTCATCAATCATCTGTTTATCTGCTCGTCACTGTTGCTGGTCATCTGCTTATCAACCATGTCATCTATACTGTTGTAATACTACAAAGTCTGCTCTTCAATACTGCTTGTCAAGTCATCAAACATAAAGTTCTGAACATCATCAACGTCTGATCATCATCAAGGTTTAGGCTGTGTATTCATCATATAGGGTGTACCTCAACATTAAAGTATGCAACATCATCATCATAGGATATTCAATCTAGAAGTTCATCATCAAAGTGCACAACGTATGTCCTCATTATCAAACAAGGTCTGTCAAACTAAACATGTCATCAAGATACCAGAATCACCATCAAGGTCTAGAACATCATCATAGGGTTTGCATCATCATCAACATATCATCTTCATAGTCAACAACATCATGTCATCAGACTTCAACTATGGATGCTCTAGCAGACTTTACGTAGACTGTAAAGAGATCATCATCAATAGGTAGACATCAAACATAGAAGTCCATTATCATATCAAGGTATCATCATAGTGAATCAAGACATCATCATAGTGTCAAAGACATAGTACAAGGTATAAGACAGCATATGAATCACAAGAATTCACTTCACACTTCACTGTACTCATATCACTATACTTACTCCATTGTATGTCGTTGCATATACTCATTTTACTGTACCATTTCTATATACCACAAACTACTTGCTCGTTTTTGTCAACTTCTTCATCATCCCTCATATCATCATGTTTGCATGCATCATTACATCATAGCATACATTATGTATTGAAATGGAATCATCTTTGTACATAGGAGAGCATCATCATAAGCATGCATCTTTATCATCACTATATTTATACCTCTGAATACTTTGCTGTACATGAACTGTATACATCACTGTTCATGCATATTGCATCAATACATGTCAAAACTTGTTGAATATAGTATATAGTATCATCATAGAATTTGTATCATCACTGCTTCATCATAGGGTTTGTGAATACCTTCTTTGAACAAGAACTTTGGATAGTGTATACCTTTTGCATTTACAAACCAAAGACTGTGTTTACCACTTGCAAATTAGGGAAAGCTTGGTCCAAGCAGACCCTTGACTGCTGCCAATTCGGACTGTTGTGTGGTTTTCGAAGATCCCAACCAAGTCCAAATTCAAACAGTCATAAACCACTGTTAAACACTTGCAAAAACTCAAACTATTGATGACCACTGAATGATGCAAATTTGGACTGTTTTGTTTGCTTTGACTGGTGTTTTTGCAGACATGAACTAGGGCTCGAGACTGGGAGAATGTCAACCTTCGAATGTATAAAAACAAGCTCTGGATCTCTGCTGCTGCAAACAGTCACCACTGAGAGGCTTCTAAGCAACCAAAAATAAATAAAACTTCTCTGCTACTCCCAATCAGTCCCAAATTTCCTCAGTCAAGGTGACCGAATTATCTCAGTCAACTGCTCCTTAACAGTCACAAGTTTTCCTCAGTCAAGCAAGCTTTCTTTTCTTCACTTTGTTGGATTGGTTTGACCCCATGCAAGTCTCAAAAATGGACTGCTGTAACTCCTTTCCTTGCTGCTGCACCGAATTTTACAAACAAAAAAATATTTCAGACTGCTACTCCCACGAAATTTCCACAACCACGAATGCCACCTCAGTCTGCTGCAAATTTCAGGACTGTTCTGCTGTTACAAAATTCAGACTGTGTATTTCTGCGTTTTTCAACAGTCCGAATTTCCTCAGAGCTCCTGTTTTCACCCACGAAATCTTCCTACAACAAATGGTACAGTGTACACGTGTAGGGTATTTATACACATTTTCTCATGAATTTTTAAGGATTCGACTTGTAATAAAAACAATTTTTATTTTTATTTGTTTTGAATCTTCATTTGGAGCCGACCTCAAGGAATGGTGTGGGTTAGTCAGACTTCAAAAATACAAATCTCTTCAACGGTGAGGAGTTAGGAGACGCTCCATATATCAACGGAAAGGGCTTGACGAGAACTTTCCTTCTATGAAACTCTTGGTTGCATTCACAAAGTCCTTTACTCTTATTTTCTTGAATTTGTGCAGGACATCAAAAATTGACTTCAAATCTCTTGATGGCTGCTTCAAGTACTTTAATGGTGATCAAGGGTTTCTAAGACTATCAAGAGCACAAAAGGATGGGTGCAAAGACCACACCTTCAATCACAAGGGTTTCAAGAGCTCTTTTCAAATATGTCATACGATTTTTAAACAAGGTGCTTTCAAGCCCATCACATAGGATTTCATCGTAGCATCAAAGTATCAAGGACCCCAAGAGTAAGAGTAACATGTGCTTTGTTACCATATGAGCTTCTTCAACCTTCAAAAACCTCATCATCAATGTCAAGGACTTCATCATAAAACCAAACTCCCCAATGGGCGTCAAACATGAGCTTTATAAAGCTTGTGGGCTTAAGTACTAACTTGTGGGTAGAAGCACTTCTTCAATGCTTCTTCAAGTGATTCAAGAGCTTCTTCATCATACAGAGGGCATGTGCATGGGTTCCACAACATGCCAATAGCCACGAATTATACCAAGGGTATTAAGGTCATCATCAATCAAATAAGGGTCTCACACATCAAGGGCTCCACACACATGAGCGACACCATGAGGCCTCCAAGGGCCAAAGACCATCGTGCCATCACTTGTGGGGTAGATGGGCCTTCTTCTGGGGTACCATGACACCATCAGAGCATAAATGACCACAGAATGGGTCATTAATGCTTCTCCAAGCCATTTAGGGCTTCTCCATTGTCTACCAAGGCTTCAGGACCATCTCCAAGGTCTTCAACGCCATCAACAGGGTCTTCAACAGCTTCAACAAGGTGGTGGCATCAAGATCGAGCCTTGTGGGTACATGGACCTTGTCAACCGGGTACAAGGTGCTTCAAGGAACAAACCCACTATGTAAGGGGTCAAGGCACTACAGGTGGGGCTCGGTGGCATCAATGACATCCTGTGGGGCCACTGCAAGTCCATGTTGGCATCAATGACAATTTCATCAACAATCTCCCCCTTTGTCATTGATAACAACAACTCATGCTCCCCCTATGAGCATGCTCCCCTTTTGTCTTCATCTCTCCCCCTTTGGCATCAATGGCAAACGGTGTCCACATACCTGTGTCTGAAATCTCTGATCACTGTTGACTGCTCCCTCTGTCAATATGCCCAATCCTATGACTTGTCTGTATACCTGGAGTAACCATCCTTTCTCCGTTGAGTTCATCCTCCAACCTTATGAACTCAAGGTGTGCTAAGGTCTTTGAGATACCTTACACTTGGCTTGTTGTATGGCAGCCATCCTCCTTGCTTTGATCAACCTCTCCTATCTGCAACTGCTCGGTCTTCCTTATCCATACTTGCTTCTTGGCATCCGTGCTTTGAGCATTTGATCCTTCATCTGTACTGGCTTTCCTTGATGAGCTGTATAGGAATTTTCTCAAGGGTTGTTTCCGTGTACTCCAACAATCTTTAGCTTTGTGACCAAGGCCATTGCAGCTATAACATCTCATCGTACGACAATGTGCAGCAATGTGACCAACATTGTTGCATGTCCAACATCTGACTGAGCTGTTGGAACTTCCAACACTTCTTTGATCAACTTCATTTCTCCATGCTTGAGAGTGTCCCTAACTGTAGGCATTTGATTTCTGATCTTCAAATCTTCTTGCTGATGTATATGAAGGACTCCTTCTTGGTTGACTTCTTTGACTTACACATTCTTGGGCTTTGTGGCCAAACCCACTGCAGGTGTAGCATCTTAATGTGTGACATGTGGCAGCAACATGTCCGACTTGATTACATGTCCAACATCTGACTGAGTCATTGGGGCTTCCATCCCTTCTTCTTCCATAGAATCTACAATCCATAGCCTTATGACCAAAGTTAGAACAAAAATAACAATAACCATTGAATTCATATTCATACCTTGGACCTTGTTTCCTTCTTGGAGTTGAATCTTTGCTTTGAGGAATGAGGTCAGCTTCTTGATGTGTTCTTGAACATTCACCATCCTTGTTATCATGTGCAGGTACATAGGATGCATCCTTGGTCATTGATGGACCAGCATTTGGGGTCTTTGGAGACCGCTTGTCTTCTTCTAGATTGTCTTCTACCTTTTTAAGCCCAAGACCAAATTTGTCAAAGGGAAACCTTTGGCAATCCAATAATTTATCCAACTTGACAGAGCTACTGTTGAACTTCTCATGATGCTTTGATTTTTCAATCTTCTTTCTGAGATTGACAATCTCAAACTCATGCTTCTGATTTGTCACTTCTTTTTCTTCCAATTGATCTCTTAATGCTTCTTCTATTCTCTTGGCTTCTTCTAGCTGAGTTTTCAGATCAAGATTTGCCTCTCTTGCTTCTTCAAGTATTTTTGAATCTTTAACATGGTTCTTTTGTTCTAGGGTTAGATCGATCAAATCAATCTTTAGCTTTTCTTTTTCTTCTTCCTTTTCCTTCAGCAATTTTAGCCAACCTACTCCTTCATGCTTAAATTTCTTAAGCAACTCCTTTAGTTCAACATTCTTCTTTTGGAGATTATCCATATAATCAAAGGTTGTCATCCTAAACATCTTGTAATCAGATTGGTTAAAATCAACTTTGTTCAAGAACCAATCAGCTCTGAGATCTATGTTGCATACATAGTTTATAATTCCCTATTTAGCTTTCAACATTGCTTCATCATCATCTACAAGAACCTTCTCAATTTGATCACACAAGCTATCATTATAATCACAAGAGTTCATACCTTTACTGGAGTCCTCTTCTTATTTGTCTTCTTCTTGATTGAGCTTTTCTGGGGGCTTGTCTTCTGATTCCTGGTCTGTCTTTTCGGGTTCTAGTCTTGCCTTCTGATAATCACTCTCCAACTTGAACCATACGTCTTTTGTTGAAGTGTTCTCTCCTACACTTTCCTTCACTGAGCTGGGAAGTCCATCCAAGAGGAACTTCAAGGCTGTAGTGTTGTCCTTCTTTCCTTCCTTCTGTGCAGCTGTTTTTCCTTTCTTGTTTGATGGAGCGGGTGGATTGATAACAATTTCTCAAATACCGAACTTCTTCAGATAAGCCTTCATTTTGCTCCTCCAACTAAAATAATCTGTAATATCAAGTATAGGCACGTCATTGCTTGATGACTCTTTCTTTTCCTCCATTGTGTCTAAGGATCTCCTTCAAGCTTGCTAGGCTTGTGACGAAGGCCGGCTCTGATACCAATTGTTAGACACTGAGAGGGGGGGTGAATCAGTGTAAAGCAATTTTAATTTTTATCACTTTTCTTAAATTGTCACAATTAACTACCAATTCATCATTCCATTATTCTGCCAATTTCATAATCATTCCATAAACATCTTTCACTTCATCATTCACATATCATAAGCATTTGAATCATCAAGAACCATAACACAAAAGAACACAACACCATATAATTTTGTAATCTTTTTATATTAGTTTTGAACCGGCTACAACCGCGAGGTAAAATCAGCACCTACTAATATGAAGAGCACCTACTCTGCATCCAGGACCCTGCCTGGTTTTCTTAGACCCTGCTAAGAATGGTTTGAGGTATCCTAACCTCAAAATCAAGATAAGCTTGCTTTTACAATTGAAGCTCACTGTCACATCATTTCATCAATAACATCAACATCACTTATCTCTTCAATCTGCTGCCAACTATCTCTGCTCATGCTCATCTGCTCATCATCTCTGTTCATCATCAACGCTTCTCATCATCTCAATCTCTGTTCAATTATCTCTGCACATCGATCTCTGCTGCTCATCGATACTGCTAGTCATCTGCTCATCAATCATCTGTTTATCTGCTCATCACTGCTGCTGGTCATCTGCTTATCAACCATGTCATCTATACTGCTGTAATACTACAAAGTCTGCTCTTCAATACTGCTTGTCAAGTCATCAAACATAAAGTTCTGAACATCATCAAGGTCTGATCATCATCAAGGTTTAGGCTGTGTATTCATCATATAGGGTGTACCTCAACATTAAAGTATGCAACATCATCATCATAGGATCTTCAATCTAGAAGTTCATCATCAAAGTGCACAACGTATGTCCTCATTATCAAACAACGTCTGTCAAACTGAACATGTCATCAAGATACCAGAATCACCATCAAGGTCTGGAACATCATCATAGGGTTTGCATCATCATCAACATATCGTCTTCATAGTCAACAACATCATGTCATCAGACTTCAATTGTGGATGCTATAGCAGACTTTACGCAGACTGTAAAGAGATCATCATCAATAGGTAGACACCAAACATAGAAGTCCATTATCATATCAAGGTATCATCATAGTGAATCAAGACATCATCATAGTGTCAAAGACATAGTACAAGGTACAACACAACATATGAATCACAAGAATTCACTTCACACTTCACTGTACTCATATCACTATACTTACTCCACTGTATGTCATTGCACATACTCATTTTACTGTACCATTTCTATTAACCACAAACTTCTTGCTCGTCTTTGTCAACTTCTTCATCATCCCTCATATCATCATGTTTGCATGCATCATTACATCATAGCATACATTATGTATTGAAATGGAATCATCTCTGTACATAGGAGAGCATCATCATAAGCATGCATCTTTATCATCACTATATTTATACCTCTGAATACTTTGTTGTACATGAACTGTATACATCACAGTATACATCACTGTTCATGCATATTGCATCAATACATGTCAAAACTTGTTGAATATAGTATCTGTATCATCATAGAATTTGTATCATCACTGCTTCATCATAGGGTTTGTGAATACCTTCTTTGAACAAGAACTTTGGATAGTGTATACCTTCTGCATTTACAAACCAAAGACTGTGTTTACCACTTGCAAATTAGGGAAAGCTTGGTCCAAGCAGACCCTTGACTGCTACCAATTCGAACTGTTGTGTGGTTTTGGAAGATCCCAACCAAGTCCAAATTCAAACAGTCATAAACCACTGTTAAACACTTGCAAAAACTCAGACTGTTGATGACCACTGAATGATGCAAATTTGGACTGTTTTGTTTGCTTTGACCGGTGTTTTTGCAGACATGAACTAGGGCCCGGGACTGGGAGAATGTCAACCTTCGAATGTATAAAAACAAGCTCTGGATCTCTGCTGCTGCAAACAGTCACCACTGAGAGGCTTCTAAGCAACCAAAACAAAATAAAACTTCTCTGCTACTCCCAATCAGTCCCGAATTTCCTCAGTCAAGGTGACCGAATTATCTCAATCAACTGCTCCTTAACAGTCACGAGTTTTCCTCAGTCAAGCAAGCTTTCTTTTCTTCACTTTGTTGGATTAGTTTGACCCATAGTGGAAAAAATTGCGGATTTTTCGGTGATGTCCCGAAAAATCGCGATTTTTTCTGGCTGCCGATTTTTCGGCCCGAAAAAATTGCGATTTTTTCAAAAAATTGGACATCGCGAAAAATCGGCAAAAATCGGCAAACATCGGGAAAAATCGGCAAACATCGGCAAAAATCGGGAAAAATCGGAAAAAATCGGGAAAAAATCGAGAAAGATCGGAAAAAATCGGGAAAAATCGGCAAATAGGGGAAAAAATCGGTAAGGAAATTTTGACCCTATTGAAGTACAAAATTTGCATTTTTTAATGCTTGCCGCGGTTTGCCGATTTTTTCGCCGATGTTGCCGAGAAGATGTTTTCTGGACCCTCGCCGATTTTTTGCCGATGCCGATTTTTTCTACTATGGTTTGACCCCATGCAAGTCTCAAAAATGGACTGCTGTAACTCCTTGCCTTGCTGCTGCACCGAATTTTACAGACAAAAAAATATTTCAGACTGCTGCTCCCACGAAATTTCCACAGCCACGAATGCCACCTCAATCTGCTGCAAATTTCGGGACTGTTCTGCTATTACAAAATTCAGACTGTGTATTTCTGCATTTTTCAACAGTCCGAATTTCCTCAAAGCTCCTGTTTTCACCCACGAAATCTTCCTACAACAAATGGTACATGTGTAGGGTATTTATACACATTTTCTCATGAATTTTTAAGGATCCGACTTGTAATAAAAACAATTTTTATTTTTATTTGTTTTGAATCTTCATTTGGAGCAGACCTCAAGGAATGGTGTGGGTTAGTCAGACTTCAAAAATACAAATCTCTTCAACCGTGAGGAGTTAGGAAACACTCCATATATCAACGAAAAGGGCTTGACAAGAACTTTCCTTCTATGAAACTCTTGGTTGCATTCACAAAGTCCTTTACTCTTATTTTCTTGAATTTGTGCAGGACATCAAAAATTGACTTCAAATCTCTTGATGGTTGCTTCAAGTACTTTAATGGTAATCAAGGGTTTCTAAGACTATCAAGAGCACAAAAGGATGGGTGCAAAGACCACACCTTCAATCACAAGGGTTTCAAGAGCTCTTTTCAAATATGTCATACGATTTTTAAACAAGGTGCTTTCAAGCCCATCACATAGGATTTCATCGTAGCATCAAAGTATCAAGGACCCCAAGAGTAAGAGTAACATGTGCTTTGTTACCATATGAGCTTCTTCAACCTTCAAAAACCTCATCATCAATGTCAAGGACTTCATCATAAAACCAAACTCCCCAATGGGCGTCAAACATGAGCTTTATAAAGCTTGTGGGCTTAAGTACTAACTTGTGGGTAGAAGCACTTCTTCAATGCTTCTTCAAGTGATTCAAGAGCTTCTTCATCATACGGAGGGCATGTGCATGGGCTCCACAACATGCCAATAGCCACGAATTCCACCAAGGGTATTAAGGTCATCATCAATCAAATAAGGGTCTCCATCCACACATCAAGGGCTCCACACACATGAGCCACACCATGAGGCCTCCAAGGGCCAAAGACCATCGTGCCATCACTTGTGGGGTAGATGGGCCTTCTTCTGGGGTACCATGACACCATCAAAGCATAAATGACCACAGAATGGGTCATTAATGTTTCTCCAAGCCATTTAGGGCTTCTCCATTGTCTACCAAGGCTTCAGGACCATCTCCAAGGTCTTCAACGCCATCAGCAAGGTCTTCAACAGCTTCAATAAGGTGGTGGCATCAAGATCGAGCCTTGTGGGTACATGGACCTTGTCAACCGAGTACAAGGTGCTTCAAGGAACAAACCCACTCTGTAAGGGGTCAAGGCACTACAGGTGGGACTTGGTGGCATCAATGACATCCTGTGGGGCCACTGCAAGTCCATGTTGGCATCAATGACAATTTCATCAACAAATGGCATTGTTAACTACCCTTTCTTGGTATTTTTTAAACCTAGGGTTGGTGTTCGGGGCTACTAGGGGTAGGTCACTAGGTTACTTACTACTCCGGTGACAATGTTTCAGCTCTAAGGCTTTTGCCTCCTTTCCAGGTCACCTTGTACACCCTTCCTGGTCATCTTTCAACATAGCGCCATCCTTGCTTGGGCATTTTCCAATGATGACATCATCTCTTCATCTAGGTCGTACTGCTTGATTTGGGGGGGACGTTGAGGGATTATCTGCATTGTTGGGGTTAGATGGGGCATCACATCCCCCCCTGCTTACTCCAGCCTTCAATTCAGAGTAATATGCTCATTTTTAGCTATTTTAGTCATTTTTGGGTGAACTATGGGGAAAATGCCCCAAGTTACCCACATATTTGATTATTTTATGTCATTTCATGTTATATTTTCAAGTTGACATCTTATAATTACAAATTCACATTTTAAAGGCATGTCGGCCTGGTTATATTCTAAAAGTGAGTGTGAGAAGGCTATAATTAAGCCTCTCCTCATTGCATTTCAAACATAAGCCAATTGTGATAAAACAGTATGCTACTCTTTTACTCTTATTAGGGCTCTTGGAGTGATGCGCACCTCTTGAGGAAGTTTATCTTTTGTGTAAAGGCAATTTTCTGAAGTGTTCTTGGTTCATGCTCTTGCTAAGGTGATGCTAGAGTTGTTTGCTTAACACATGCACAAGAAGGTATCTAGGATTCTACTCTTGATTTCTCTTTGTTAAGGACTTCATAAGCTAATGTTTTTGTGGATTGAATGGTAGCCGTAGTTCTGCATTTTGTCTAATTCAGGTCACTTATCAGCCTTTTGTCATCTTGGCTTGTTAAAGAACGTCCTCTCGAAGGAGTCCTTTTATGCTTGGGCTCTTGGATCTTTGGTTTTTTCCTTTGCTGGCCTTCCACAAACCAAACCTTAAGGTTGTTAGGGAAGGTCCTCGCTTGCCAAACCCTTAAAGAGACATCTCAAGAGGGAGGTTGGTCACCTCTCTTAATGCCCTAGGGTTTAAGGTAAAGCCTTGAAAACCCTCTTGGCTTGTCCTTACTCATCTTCTTCTTCAAATTCATGCATTGGCATATGTGTATACTTGCATTTCATGGTAGGAAAGAGGTAGTTTAGGTTTGGATTTTGTTTTATAAGTTAGTTTTTATCATATTAGAAAACCCTAAATGTTGGAAAAACCTTAAAACAGTCCTAAAGGTACTCTTCCTAACCCTCACGGCCTGCTCTTGGAGTTCGGCCTCCCTTTCTCCCTTCTCTCCTACCCTCAGCCTACCTTCCTACCTCCTCGGCCCTCCTTCCTAGGCCTCCCTACACCCTCGACCTCGCTCTCTTAGCCCTCCAATACCCTCGGCCTCCTTTCCTAGGGCTCATCCAGCCCTTTCCCAACCTCGTCCTACTCCCTTTGGGCCTCCTCCACCCTCGCCTCTTACCTATAGGATGTCGGCCCTCTTTTCCAGCCCATACCTGGGCCATTTCAGCCTTTAGCGACCCTCTATATTGTTGCTCCTAAAGTCTGCAATAAACTGCAGACTATCCACTTTTGGACAGTCCCTAACCTATGGCAACAAATCAAGGCTAAAAGG
Source organism: Pseudotsuga menziesii (assembly GCA_001517045.1). Classification (NCBI taxonomy): domain Eukaryota; kingdom Viridiplantae; phylum Streptophyta; class Pinopsida; order Pinales; family Pinaceae; genus Pseudotsuga; species Pseudotsuga menziesii. Next base: position 88,172 of record LPNX010515077.1, read on the forward strand.
TGGAGTTAGTATATAGACATTTCGTTGTTTGTTCATGAGAATATTGTTTTTGCAAGTGTTTAAATGCTACCACTAGATGCATATCACACTTGTATGAATAATTTACATTGCTAGAGGATAAGCAGTCCAAGTTTGGTTGAGTTTGGATGTTACGAGTACATTAACTTGCTATTTATTCTACTGCTGGTATACTCAGACTGTCATATTGTGCTACTATTACTATCACTGAATTTGTCTTCTTACATGCTATTGAAAAATGAAGGATTGCAATTATTCAGTACTCGCTGCTGCTATTTACATTCTTGCATTGTCATTGGGCATCCTATAACTACATTGAATATCTTTTGGTTTACTAAGCGTTATTGGATGCCTGTCATTAGCTTGATACATATTTGCATTAGCTTCTACAAGTACTTTATCTAGTATGTCTTCTTCATTCCTAAAGTTGATTTGTTAAGGCACTGGTCTCTAACTAGGTCTTCTAGAAGACATAGCATCTCTTTGTCCATAGTGTTTGCAGGGCATCGAAGGGCTCTCCCCTTGGGGGTTACGACACTCCAAAGTAGTCAAAGGAACGTGACTAAGGTGACATTGGGTAACATTCCTCATTTGTGCTTACCAGACACTAACCTGCTAGTTCATTCAGTAACAGGCTAGCATTGTTCTTCTAGGCTTTGATTTCACATGCTAGTTTGTGCAACAACATTTTTGGCACCATTGCCAAGGATAAAATTGATTTCCTTGAAATTTTGAAGACTATGCTTCGTGATATTTGATGAGGATTTTATGTTGAAGATCTAGTCCTCATCTGGCAACTCCATGAAGGGAAGAAGCCCTTTTCCTTGTTAAGGTATAAGGCTACAAAGGTAATAAATTCACTTAAGTGACTTAGGTTAAAAGTTAGGATTTTGGTCACTCGACTTTTTATAGGAGTGAAGACCGTCATTGTAACGTGGCACCATGTGTGTCATTGAGCTCTCATGTCTTCAGTAACATAACCCACTCTAGGGTTTCTCGCTTCTTTGGTTTACGCAATATGGTATTAGAGCAGGAATCCATCAATTTTCTAAGCTACCTTAGCGACTAAAGAGAGGGATCGATTTGAATGGAGTAGTCGCCATTTATGTAGCCATCTGCCATTTTTTTAAATGAGCCACTAAATCAAAAGAAAAGAGTAATCGTTTGTATGTTGTTGTCACACGAATTTTTTTCTCAACCATTGTTTTGTTTGCACGAGCTACCATCTACGATCATTAAGAGAACTGCCATCATCCAGCCCTCGAGGGAAGTATCATCACTGTTAAGAGAATCCCCTATCACCACCATGTAAAATTTTCAAGGATGAAGTTGGAGCCATCTAACCTCCAAAATCGCTGCCATCTACAGTCGTCATTGTTGAAGGATACATCACCCAATATAAAGAGTTTCCATACCGATCTGCCATATCAAGTTGATGTATCAAGTCGCCATTCTTGTCCACTGTGCGTAAAATTCAATCCAATAGTGTCGCCCAACAACTCATGTAACAGCTCAAGCCACCAAAATTCTTGAGCTGTTGACAGCCACAAAGTGAAATTAAAAGGCAGACACCAATTAAAAAGGGTCGTCAAGATCCATACTCTGCAATACAACCACGCAATGGCAATTTTCGACAATTCTATTGTTATTTCCAGCAGGAAATTCCAGATCTATTAAAGCCATGAAGACGTCATGGGAAATAACGAAACCTTACGAAAATGCAAGATTATCTTCCTGGAGTTTTTAATAGCAAAGGAATTTTGAGGCCAATGATGGGTCACACTACCCGTGTTTTCAGGTTTATCAAAGAAGAACCACTGGATATTGCCACTGGTATGGTCTTTATTGAAGAATAAACAAAGATTTCCAGTAGGCAATTATAACAGCATGTATTTCTAGAAGTTTTATTTATTTTTTTTGTGAAATTACTTGCTGCACAAATTTCAACATCCGTTAGCACAAATCTAGCTATCTAGGGAAAGCATCAGGCCTTCCATGCCCATTAACAATAGATTTGAGGTTAAGATCAGAGTAGTGCAACAGAATTTGTTTACGTTGGAGGACAATACATAGATGAATATTTTAAGAGGCCCATACTTTGAAGACAAGGGATTAGTTAAAAGCTTTTGAAATTTGTGCAGCAAGTAATTTCACAAAAAAAAAAAAAAACTTCTAGAAATACATACTGTTAGCACAAATCTAGCTATCTAGGGAAAGCATCAGGCCTTCCATGCCCATTAACAATAGATTTGAGGTTAAGATCAGAGTAGTGCAACAGAATTTGTTTACGTTGGAGGACAATACATAGATGAATATTTTAAGAGGCCCATACTTTGAAGACAAGGGATTAGTTAAAAGCTTTTGAAATTTGTGCAGCAAGTAATTTCACAAAAAAAAAAAAAAACTTCTAGAAATACATACTGTTAGCACAAATCTAGCTATCTAGGGAAAGCATCAGGCCTTCCATGCCCATTAACAATAGATTTGAGGTTAAGATCAGAGTAGTGCAACAGAATTTGTTTACGTTGGAGGACAATACATAGATGAATATTTTAAGAGGCCCATACTTTGAAGACAAGGGATTAGTTAAAAGCTTTTGAAATTTGTGCAGCAAGTAATTTCACAAAAAAAAAAAAAAACTTCTAGAAATACATACTGTTAGCACAAATCTAGCTATCTAGGGAAAGCATCAGGCCTTCCATGCCCATTAACAATAGATTTGAGGTTAAGATCAGAGTAGTGCAACAGAATTTGTTTACATTGGAGGACAATACACAGATGAATATTTTAAGAGGCCCATACTTTGAAGACAAGGGATTAGTTAAAATGATCAGAAGTGGATGGTTTCCCAAAGAGTTCAATAGTTGTGGATATAGGGAAAGATCCCTCATTGGTTGAGACATGCATGTGTATTGCAGTCTACTAGTGAGGTTATACGACATGCATGTGGACTGTTGTCCAGTAATTGAGATTAAAAGATCCATGACTCGAGAGTTCAGGGAAGTGGAATACAGAAACTCAGGAATTCAATTCAGGATCTACACCTTTCCAAGGGTTACAAGGCAACTTGAAGAAGCTCAACTTGGTCCAGGAACTATGTTCAAAGAAGAAGCTTCCAACAGATGTTTTATGATGTTTAGCTTTCACTTTCAATTTATGTGTTTTCATTCAAGTATATGTATTTGATTTCATTTGTAATCTTTCAGCAATGTATGCCTTATGGGGCGGTGTTCAAATATAAGCCTACACATGTAATAAAGTCACTTAAGTGACTTACGTTAAAAGTTAGGGTTTTAGACATTTTGGGGTTTTGGTCACTCAAACTCTTTACAAGGGCTAAGACCCTCATTCTAATGTCGTATTGTACAGTCTAATAATAATATTATGTTGTGTGATATTGAGCTCTCATGTCTTTGGCAATGTAACCCGCTCTAGGTTTTCTCGCTTGTTCGGTGTACGCAATAATTCCTTACAGATTTTGACAAATTGTTTGTAGAGGTGAAACATTCAGCATTTTGAAAGCATTTGAAGGTTTGCCTTAACAACTGCACTATATTGATATGAGGTATGATGATCATGCATTTTCAAATTTTATATTGAAGATTAAGAAATGAAAAAGCATGGCATTAAATCCATGGTTTGTTGAGTTTTATGCTCCATTGGATTTCTTAGACATCCCATGATTTCCAAATGAGGGCTATGATCCAAATTGGGTTGATCATATTGGGTTATTTCATGGGTGCATTGATTCACTTATATTGCATGTTGCATCCCTGAAAATTATGGTAGATCTTAGTGGTGTTCATGAGGGTGTTGTATTGATGACATCTACAGTGACCTTAGAAGATGCCATATGGTAGCCTAATCTCTTCCTCATGAACTATAACTCAAAAGGCTCATCTCTCGAGCACAAAATCATTTAGAAAATTTTGAATCGATAGAGCTCTTCCATATATCTTCAGAGTGTTGAACTTTATAGCTGATTGAATGGCGAATAGAAGGCACAGTATTCCTTATAGCTTGGTTTTGGAAAAAGGAGGGTCATTTGTGCCCAACCATCTATTCTAAGTTTCAAACCCACAAATATTTTCATGAAATCATTAACCACTCAAGACAAGTGTCATTCCCATGCATATTCAATTTAACGGTGGTCATTTGGGTTGTGTTCCACACCCACCCTTTCACAGTCCATCTATTATGAACTGTGTCCAGATGGGATTGTTGGATGCATGTGGGTTTAAACTTTATGCCCCTCCTGCATTGTTCAAGAACATTCCCCCACAGTTCATACAACTCATTATGTGATTTCCTTAGAAGAATTTCATCTAAGAATTCCAATGTCCTTTGCATGGTTCTCTCTTATGGGTATTGAAGGTCTTCTCATCGCCTCATAAATTAGATCCACTAATAATTCGTGAAAGAGATGCCCTATGAAAATGTAGATGGTTTATGATTTTGGTCGATTGCTTAGAGCTACGAGTTTGGTGTCTTGTTTGTCGATCTATTTCCTTGCCGCATACTGAAAACATGCAAAGGTGAACTCTGAAAAGGAAACCCCAATGGACCCTTTGGCATTTATTGTTGGGTTTTTTTTATTTGAGTTTTATGTGTTTCCTTTGTTTGGTGTCTCCTCCGTTGCTTTCCAAGGTGACAATTTGATTCTATCTACTCATAAGGTTTGTTTGGATTCTAAAGGCACTCTCTCCAGTTTGGTGGTTATCAAGGCTTATCTAGGTGTCAAGGAAGCTAGCTACAAGGCTCTCCTTGAAAGACATACAGTGGGGAAGATAGCTAGCTCGCACAACCACTCAAAAAGATGTGCCCATTGTGAACATTTAGAGACGAGAAGAGAAATTCGAAGTTCGGAACACCATTGTGACGATAACCAAGAATGCGTAGCTCTAGCTATGAGGAGATGGGAGACCATGCGAAAAGACTAGGAGTTGGAACTTGGAACAATGCTTGTAATATCCCAATTTTGACCCCATAATGTAAATTTGTAAATATTGATGTAAAAGGCTAAAAGTCAGAAACAAAAAGTCATGGATAACCAAAACTATGTAAATATGTACATTTTGATATTAATATAAAATCTCTAATGGCTGTAGAGGAATAAGGAAGAAAAAGAGATGGGGGGCTATGATTCCACAAGTGGGAAAGTGATAGTGGGTTAAGGGGAAATGACCTTTATAAGCTTAAGATTATTTCCCTAGACTTAGCAATGTAAACCAGTTTCCTAAACCATAATTAAGAGACATGCTTTAATTAAAGCATTATTTAATTATCCGAAATTGGGATTAAGAGGGGAAAAGTGGTTCCATGTGGAGGGACCACATTGATGTAGGAGCATAGTCTCTCAGTTCAACTTTGTTGATTAGACCTAGGGGCCCTTGACATTTACTAAGGGAGAGGGCTTCCCTAAAATGTATTCATTATAATTTCTTAAAGTGTTTCCTTAAGATTCTAGAAGATGAGTTAATGTAAGAGGACATAATCCTTGTAGATATTTGTGCAAGAGTCTAGAAGGTAACGAGTTGGCAGATTTGGAATAGATAATGATTGAGAAGTTCAATTCCTAGAAGATGGGGATTGAGATATCTCTGATTAGAAGTCAGTTTCAACTTAGTAGGGATTGTTAGTGTTGAGCTGGAAGTTACCTTCCATGTTTAAAAAGGGATGTAAGCTTACAAGCTAGGGGGTTGCCAAATGAAGGAGTAGAATTGGCCAAAGATGAGAAGCGGACAGAAATGATTGTTAATCAGGTCGAAGGTCAAAACTGAGGTAACCATAACTATGTATTTAGTTATAGGTCCTCATTATGTATGTACAGAGTTAAATTGAATGAAGGAGAGCTGATCTCAATTATGTTTATGAATTGTCTCGGTTTAAATGAATAGAGGAAATTCAGCATTTGTGTAAAATCTGGAACTAATGATAGATTTATGCAATATTTCTGTCATATGAGAATAGTGATCCGTTATTAAGGGTTAGAGATGATATTAAGGTTAAAAGCCAACTTGAGAAGAATTATGTGCATATGTAAGCAATCTTTGCATGAGAGAAAGTAGAACGAGAGTAGAGAAATCTCATTGAGAGGAAACCAAGTAGAATATATGAAGTTCTGAAATCCTTATATATTCCAGTTTTGTAGAAGTCTAGAAAGACTTAGGTTAAAGCCTGTGAACATTGATTGTCCAAATCGCAGCAGAAAATGAATGAGAATACTCTGTTTTGTTATTATGGAATCATGCTCCAAATCGTGGCCGTAAAGGTACGGTTGCTGTTGTGAATGGGTAATACTCTGTTTTGGTTACAGAGCTGAGATTGATGGTCAAAAGAATGGATAGAATCGTGGATTCCATTTCCAGCATGGGGAAAATCAACTTAACTGCTTTTGTTGAGATGTGGCTGCAATTGGGTGAAAGGAAGGCGTTAAAGGTTTCCAATCAATGGAGCAAAATGATATAGAGTGATGCACCCAGCCATAACCAATGCGTCTAGCCTTTGAAAAAATGCGTGGAGTCCTATATAATTGTGCCCAGCCTTTGAAGAGCACCATTTCATTTTGAAATGCTTTGGAGGGCAACGTAAGGGTAATTAAGACTCTGGAATAATAAATGAGATGGAACCATATTGTTGGTATGGATAATGATTTAGAGGAAAACTAATCCTTGATGAATATAACAGTGCGCTAACTCTGCTTGAGGCTAGATATCCATTATTTAATTGTTTCCAGTTTTTGGTTCTATATCTGTGTAAAGAGGAAAGCCCCACTACAATCATTTTGGAAGTGAATAAAGACACTTGAAGATTCAAGGAAGTTTCAGAGATTGAATGAATCTGAGTGTGAACATAGACAAAGACAGGGTCCGTCAATATAGAACGGCACGGTAGAGGCATGATTGAAGATTCTCGTAACATCTTCAATATTCCTGTAACACGAATGTATTCCAATAGCGCTTATCAATTCCTGTAGCATGTATGTATTCCGGTGTTGCTTGTAGACCGGAAGTAGAAGGGGATCTTCAAAGAATTAGAGCAAGGTAGTATCCCCCTGCATTACACATGACAATCTAAAATATGCATATAAAAGGGAGATTTCAAGCTTGGGAGGGATTTGTTCCTCATTGTTTTCCAACCATTCGAATTTCATACCTCTTCCTTGCCATCACCTTGGACTTCTACAGCTTGGTACCTGTGATAGAGAACCCAAGATGCCAATAATGAATTGAACTATTCATGCTATTGACCCTGGTAGACTGGTGGATGAGAGGAACCTGGCTTGCAGCTTGTGCCCTGAAGTCCCAATTCAGAGCCTTCTTGTCCAGCCTGTGCTGGAGTGCTAGAAGGGAACTGGAGGCTGCTCGAGGGACTGTTAGCTCAGAGAAGGGGGTGTGTTCCTGGCGTTGTGCATGTTGATGGGGAAGGAGAATTGAGGATTGGGACAGTTGTAGAGAGGGGCTTCTGCACCAGTGGGTTGCATGAGAGATTGTGCTTAGTAGAGTGGTATTGGGAAGAGCTTTTCCCTTGTGGACTAATAGCCCTAGCTCGAGGGTGGCCTATCAAAGTAAGTTATGGATTGACAATGCCAATGGCTGGGAGAAACGTCCTTCACATGTAGCCATTTGGAAAATAATTGATTAAAAAAATAAATCTCTAACTATGTATGAATGCCATGGTTTAATCTATGTTTGCATGTTGTTTAATTTACTGTTTTGTAAATCTTTAAGCACATGGAATTTCTTGGAATGGCATGTGTATTTTATGTTTGAATTGACTGTAAATTATAATGTATGCATAAAGTAATTTGGGTGACCATGCATATTTATTTTCCACTGTTAAACTTACGAATTGTGAAAAACGAAAATGGACATAAGTGGTGAATTTGGATACATAGTTTGAGTATCTCGTGGTCTCTATGGTCAAATGGGGCTAGCAGGTATGTTACAGAGTGGTATTAGAGCCAAAGTTTTCAACACTAGGACTACATGGGCCAAATTTTGATTCTACAGGTAAATTCAGAGGATGTGCATGAAGTGTTTGAAGAAATGTGTGAGGAAATTTTGGTAAAATTTCATTTGGAAAGCCTAAAAATGTTTAAATTGGGTACCTAAATAACTAGAAAAACTACAATGGAGATGATTGGTGGAAGATATGGATTCGTAGTTGAAGCAAATCCTCAGAGTTTCAAAGTGGTTTGTGTAGTCAAGAGAAAAATTACAATTTGTATGTTAACTGTTTGATGAAATGTCCCTATGAAATTCATGGTATTAAGTCTTAACTACCAGATATTATTATCAGATTCCATTCACGAGAAGGTAATGTAAAAATCTGTAATGGAGCAGTACAGGTCTGAGAAAAAAAAAGAGAATGGTAAAAATTCGGGTGAAAATTTGAACCCGTGCCAAGGTTACAGTCTCTGTTAATTGACATGAAAACTCCCGCCAAAGGGAAAGAATCCATTGTAATTCTCTATTGCCCAAGTGTAATTTTATGTTTTCTAAGTGTGAGTTTCAAGTGGGAGAATGCCAATTGTAACCCGCTTAAACCATGTATAAAAATATATGAAGAAATTGAGAATTTTAAAACAATTTGAAAATTTTGATGCAAGACCTACATTGACCATGTATGACATGGACCAACCACCTGTAACAGGCGTGACGTCGACCACCCACACAAGAATCAGTGGATAGGTAGCAGCATTGGAAGGGATCATGCCACGAACAGCTTTGATCAAATCATCCAAGTATGATCGGATGATCATGATTGTTCGCACATAATGAAGGTGATCACCCTTTATGTTAAGGGGTATGCCATGGACGGCTCAGATCAAATCATGCAGGTCGCAATTTTTAATCTATGCCATTAGCGCAAAAGCAACATGCCCAAGGTTTAATCTAAGGGTCATGCCACCAACAGTCTAGATTGATCGAGTAAGTTGGATCGGGCAAGATCTAACTATTCACGCAAGAAAAGGTGCACAAGAAGTAATAAAGGTACCTTCGCTAAGGACGGCGGAGCTTTGATCGTGCAAGTTCGATCAAGCGATCATGATATTTGCGCTAGAAAAGGTAATCGTGTCTTATCCTGAGGGATGGTGCGCCAATGACGAAAATCTAACTTGGGCCCGCAAGGAGATGAGATCGTGATTGTTCATGCAGGACATGTTTGTGCACATGTAAAGGTTTTGAAAAGGAGGGACCGGTGACAGAAACTATTGATTGATGACGGGAAATCACTTACCATCTACCGTAAAAGCATTCATCATTGAACGAAAAACTGTTTAAGGAAAAGGGGTAAAATAACACCATGAGTATACAGGAATGACTGAAAAAATGCCAAGGATTTCAGCATTTGTTCTCAGGTGCCGGAAATCAAAAAACGGAGAGGAACTTATGAGACAAATTGCACAAAACTAAAGGATTGATTAAATTTGTTTAAAAAAAATGAGGGTGTTTCCCTCGACCCACCCTGCAGCGACATAGAGAGGCCGCAACGGGACAAGTCCCTTGACCCCCATTATTTTTTTTGAAATCTACAACGTTAGTTTTTGAGTTTAAAGGCAGCTACAGTAACTGTATAAAATTTGGCGAAACTATGGATTAAAAATAGCTATAATTTTCAGACCCAATATCAAAATTGAGCATGGCCATAGTCATTGGAAAAATTATCAGGAAGAGTATAACTAAACAGGGTTTCATAATAAAGCAATGCAGATCCTTTCAGGAAATGAACACAAAGGGACATATAGATCCTATTTGACATGAACACATTGCAGATACAATTTGGAATTAAACACGGTCACAAGACAGGTTTTCAAAAAAATACAAAAAGTAAAATGGAAGAAGGAGAACTTCCATACGGCCATGAAGAAGATGTCAAAGGCCAAGATATCAGTGTGAGAAATGCAGAAACATAAACAAATGGGCATAGAGAGGATGTAAACCCACTGGAATTTGTGGAAACCATGAGAAGTCTGAGGATGGTCGTAAGAAGTTATAAGGAAAACAATGAGAGGATTTTGAGGGCCCATGAACAAAAAAATGAATTGAACACTCAGTTAGTGGAAAGTCTAAATATGCTACAGAATCAAATGAATAGGCTAGCCTTAATTAAGGAGAAAGAAGGAAGAAAAGGCTCAAGAAAGAGATCACATGAGAGATCTGAGCACTCTAAAAGTGTAATGTTCCGTTTTTTATAAATAGGGAATTGACCAAGGACCTTTAATACCGGGAGCATATTAGAACAATTATTCAAACATCAGTATAGTAAAGAGGGCCATCAGAGTCATTATCATAAAGCATGCGGAGCATGCAGGCCTTACTTCTTCAGTATTAAAGTCAACATGAAATTAGAATTGCATGCATGCAAAAGTGAAGCGTAAACCCTAAAAGTGACATGCAAACCCTAAAAGTGCATAGTAATCTATTTAAGAAGGGTTATTGGACCAAAGGAAATATCGATTATTATTATTGTTGATTTGGAGCTTTTGAGAAGCAGCATAGCGTGCAGCCGCGGCAGTTGGGGTTGAAGATGACATCTTCAGCTAGCGAGGGTTCGGCAGTGAGATACCTGCCCTAGTCTCTTCGGGATAGACCATCCAGGTTTATCAACGACATTCACCGTATACATCAGTGTTCAAGATCCAATACACTCAGAAGGATTATTTGCAAGTTCACGTTTTGCAGCTGGGGATTTAGCTGGAAACCCCCAAGTATTCACTGGGTCTTTGATTCCCAGTTTATCTTTCGCATGTCAGCTTCTTCTTCATCAGCAGGGTCATTCCATTGCCTTGCGTGATTCTCAGTTCTTCGTTTGCTCATTCTGAGCAGCTATCAGCAAATCCAAGGGGTTGGGGGTGTGAGCACCAAACTGATAGATCAATTCGCTAGGGCACTTAGAGAGGCCAAATCTTCCGCATGCTCCATCCATTCTCTTCAGGAGAAGAAAACCATCAGTTCTGCAAAATTTCACTGGTATCAAACAACTCCTCCACCCAAAACGTCATTCCAGCTGGGGAAGAGCTTTTGTGCAACTGGGCATCACACTGGAGGAAAGGAGCACCATTAGCCCACTTATCCGGAACTTTATGAATGCAGCTATCTCTAGAGTCATTATCAGCCAGGTTATCTGTGGTAAGTGTTAAATTCCTTTTTGCAAACCCTAGCCCTAATTCAGCTATATTTTAGGGTATTTTTGCATGGCAAATTTGTTTGCACGATTATTTCGTATTTTTGCACAAGATTGAGTGTATGAGTCAGCATTATACACAGTATCAGTAGAATACCAGTATTTGGGATATTACAGTGGTATCAGAGCATGATCCTTGCCAGCTATGGGCACATAACAATTGAATAAAAGTGCATGTTGATGCTTACTTGTACATGCCAATGCATGTCAGTGACGTTGGTGAAGTGTATGTCAGAACAAAGGTTTTGTTTTTCCAGCTTGTCAAAACATGAAGACAATGAGAAGGATCTTGCCTGGAAATTTGCAGAGGTTAGCAACACTGCAACACTTGCCTCGATATTGGGAATATCTAGCCTTGGGTGATGAGGTATGTGCAACATTGTCCTTTCAAGACTATTACACCATCATGTTCGGGAACCAACCCAAGGATTTGGATCAGGATTTCCTTAAAGAAATAGTTGGAGGAGTGGAGAAAGACGAGCCCGAAGTATAGTTTGATGGTGATCTTGATTTGGAGTTAACAATACATGATGAGGATGTGCATGAGGAGATAGCATTAGAGCCATCCTGTGAGTCTGGAGACACCAGCACACCCGATAGTCAGATTGTGGACAAGCCGTGTGATGAGTTGGAGTTGGTACACTCTTCATCACCTACAACAGGAGTCCAGACAGTTATGACAGGAAAAATACATGAGGTGCAAGGCAATGAGCACAACAGTCGAGATAGTGGGCAGTCACACATGGAGATTAGGGAGAGTTTATACATGCATGAGTTAGAGCTTCCAGATGATAGTCACTGAAAGAAGATTGAACATGTTAAAGAAAGCATTCTAGCAATGAAAGAGAGGACCAAGACACTCCAAGACACCATAGTACAACAAGATGTTGAGCTTACAGTTCTTCGAGTTGTATGTACCGAGTCAGCAGTCAGGTATTCCAATATTGAAGAGCAGTTGGATTCCTTGATAGGGCGACAGAAGAAACATACTATTGCATTTCAAAGCAGTCCTCTTCAGGAGTACATAGACAAGGCTTGCAGTAGCTTGAGTCCACATTTGCATAATGGCGGATGGTTTTTACAGGTTGGCCAAGATCGAGAAATTGGGCAGCAATATATGAGCATTCCAGTTGAAATCAGAAGGGCAGAATGTCAGCTTGGTACGATTATTCCTTGTGATGGTGCTTATGGACAAGGCCCTTTTTGGGGGTTGGATGGGAGAGAGATTAAGAGTTGGTGTCCTATTGAGTGGGCGATTCTTGGGAAGACATTCCTAGCCAACGGTATAGTCCCACAAGAGCCTTGGGATATTTGGGATGAAAGATGCACAAGTTTGCATTGGGATCCAGGTGGGAGACCTTATGAGGGATGGATACAGTGTTTACCGATGGCGTTACTTGGGAGTCTACAGGATGCTCCTTGTGTCGATACTACATAGGGTAGCAGTGGATGCATTTTGAACTCTGCAATTCTCAGATTGATTTGGGACCCTGGGATTACAGTGACTGGCAAGTGAGTGATTGCTAGAGGATGCTTTCAGGAGGTCTCTTGTGATGGTACCTCGTTTACACCATGGTTAGTTACTCTACTTCTAGGAGGCTTCCATGGGAGATCTTGTGATGGTACCGTGCAGTGCAGTGCAATGCTTTGAGCAGAGGGTGCTACATATCTCCTAGGATAATTTGGGACCCTAAGATCATCCTCAGATTCAGTTGGTTCAATTTGATAGATTGTGGAGTTGTGTTGGCATTGCTTGAGGACAAGCAATCTTTGGCGATAGAGGACTGTAATGTTCTGTTTTTTATAAATAGGGAATTGACCGAGGACCTTTAATACCGGGAACATATTAGAACAATTATTCAATCATCAGTATAGTAAAGAGGGCCATCAGAGTCACTATCATAAAGCATGCGGAGCATGCAGGCCTTACTTCTTTAGTGTTAAAGTCAACATGAAATTAGAATTGCATGCATGCAAAAGTGAAGCGTAAACCCTAAAAGTGACATGCAAACCCTAAAAATGCATGCTAATCTATTTAAGAATGGTTGTTGGACCAAAGGAAATATTGATTATTATTATTGTTGATTTGGAGCTTTTGAGAAGCAGCACAACGTGCAGCCGCGGCAGTTGGGGTTGAAGACGACGTCTTCAGCTAGCAAGGGTTCGGCAATGAGATACCTACCCTAGTCTCTTCGGGATAGACCATCCAGGTTTATCAACGACATTCACCATATACATCAGTGTTCAGGATCCTGTACACTTAGAAGGATTATTTGCATGTTCACGTTTTGCAGCTGGGGATTTAGCTAGAAACCAGAAAGTATTCATTGGGTCTTTGATTCCCAGTTTATCTTTTGTATGTCAGCTTCTTCTTCATCAATAGGGTCATTCCATTCCCTTGTGTGATTCTCAGTTCTTCGTTTTGTCATTCCAAGCAGTTATCAGCAGATCCAAGGGGTTGGGGGCGTGAGCGCCAAACTGATAGATCAATTCGCTAGGGCACTTAGAGAGGCCAAATCTTCCACATGCTCTAGTCAATCTCTTCAGGAGGGGAAGACCATCAATTCTGCAAAGTTTCACTGGTATCACACAACTCCTCCACCCAAAACGTCATTCTCAGCTGGGAAGAGCTTCTGTGCAACTGGGCGTCACACTGGAGGAAAGGAGCACCACTAGCCCACTTATCCGGAACTTTATGCATGCAGCTATCTCTGGAGTCATTATCAGACAGGTTATCAGTGGTAAGTGTTAAATTCCTTTTTGCAAACCCTAGCCCTAATTCAGCTATATTTTAGGGTATTTTTGCATGGCAAATTTGCATGCATGATTATTTCATATTTTTGCACAAGATTGAGTGTACGAATAAGCATTATACAGGGTATCAGTCGAATATCAGTATTTAGGATATTACAAAAAGTGCTACAAGGAGTCATAAGAAGTGCTACTCGCCACACTATGCAGTCAGGAAGTCATATATACCTGAGGGTTCTAGTAGCAACCCAAAAATGTCTCCAATTAAACATCATAAAAGAAGGCATGAGAAAGATAAGTTGCAAGGGGAACATAGAAAAATTAAACCTCTCACTTTTGGTGGTGAGAACAAAAAGGGAGAAGATGTTAAAACTTGGTTGTTGGAAATAAGGAAATATCTTCAACTACATAATTATTCCTCTAACATGAAAGCTAAGATTGCCATTTACAATTTACAAGGCAAGGCTTCCATTTGGTGGGACCAAATGGTTCAAGTTAAGCATATCAATGAAAAGAGAATTTCTTGGAGGCAATTCAAGAAGTACTTCCAAAAAATATACTTATCAAAACATTATTATGATAAGATGGAAAAGTTCCTTGAACTCAAAATGGGAGGAATGAGTATGAGAAGAAATTTTTAGAATTACTAAGATATGTTGGGTTTAACAAGGAGAAGCTAAAGGTACAAAGGTTTTTAAGCGGTTTGCTTTCATTTTACAGGGATAAAATTCAGTATGATGAACCCAAGACTCTTGAAGAAACAATTCAAAAGGCCAAGCACAAGTATGATTAAAACAAAGAAGGGGAAATTTCAAAAGTTTTAGAGAGATAAGAGCAACGATAAGAAGGATGAAAGGAATAAAGGATTCAAACCATCTTTCTTCAGGGACCAATGGAACTCATTTCAACAAAGTAATCCAACTCAAAATGGGCCCACGGTGATAGAATCTGTTGGAAAATGAACCAAGCAGCGACTAAAATGTTGGGGATATGAGGGAAACCATTTGTATAAAGATTGTCCACAAAGGGGAGACAGAATAAGAAAAGTCCACAAAGGGGAGACAAAATGAGAAATGTGCACAATTTACAGGATGTAGGTACTGTGAAGGATGTAGGCAAGAACATTCCCAGAATGTATGCATCCTTCGACAACAGACAAAAAGATTATCAGTCCAACGTGATTGAGGTTGAAGGTAAAATTGTCGATCAACCTATTGCTATTCTCAATGTCTCATTGATTCATGAGCAAGTCATATAACGACAACCTATTGCTATTCTCAATGTCTCATTGATTCATGAGCAAGGCATAGTTATATTGCTCCTAATTTAGTTGAATGATTTCAGCTAAAAAAAGTAAGCATGATAGATCATGAATGGTTCAATTGGCTACTAAAGCGAAAAAGAAGTATTAAAGAATTAGTAAAGAGTTGTCCATTGGATATGAATGGACTTAACACTTTTGCAGATTTGACCATAATACCACTTGGTTCATATGATGTACTTATTAGGATGGACTGATTAGATGCACACCATGTGATATTGGATTGTCATAACAAGTCATTTATTTGTTTTGATGAAGAAGAGAATCAAAAATACTGCAAAGGTGCTTCAAAAAAGGATGTCAGTGGTATGCAGCTCATGTGCAAGAACTAGAGAAGTGTAAAAACCCAAGTTTAGAAGACTTTCCAGTATTGCAAGATTTTGCAAGATGTTTTTGAAGAAATACCAGAATTGCCACCGAAAAGAGATATTGATTTGATGCCTGGAGTTGCCCCAGTTTCCAAAGTTCCATATAGAATGAGTACACCTAAGTTACAAGAGTTACAGATGCAGCTGGAAGAATTATTAAAGAAAGGATATATACATCCAAGTGTGTCTCCTTCAGGAGCACAAGTACCATTTGTAAAGAAAAAAGATTGAATTGTGAGGTTGTGTATTGACTTCAGACAGTGAAACAAGGTCATTGTGAGGAATGAATATCTACTTCCTAGAATTGATGACTTGTTTGATCAGCTCAGAGGAGCAAAGATTTTCTCAAAGATAGATTTCAAATCTGGTTACCATCAAGTGAGGATAAAAGATGAAGACATTAGCAAGACAGCTTTCAGGACCAGATATGGTCATTATGAGTTTGTGGTGGTGCCATTTGGGTTAACCGATGCACCTGCTACATTTATGTGCTTGATGAATGCAATATTCAGAAATTATTTTAAATTTATATAAGTTTGTCATTGTATTTATGGATGACATTCTTATTTATTCAAAATCTGAAGAGGAGTATGAGGAAAACTTGAGATTGGTACTACAAGTGTTAAGAGAACATTAGCTTTATGCCAAGCTAAGTAAATATTATTTCTATCAAAGGAAAATTCATTACTTGGGACATCTCATCTCTGAAGAAAGAATAGCAGTTGACCCAAAGAACATAAAAGCTATTATGGGATAGCCTACACCCAAGAATGTATCAGAAGTAAGGTAATTCATAAAATTAGCTAGATACTACAAGAGATTTACAGAGGGATTCTCCAAAGTGGCACATCGAATTACGTCATTACAGAAGAAAGGAGTCAAGTTTTAGTGGACACCACAATGTGAAGAAAGTTTCCATCAATTAAAGAGATTGCTCACCAGTACACTAATTCTTAAGATTGTTTATCCAAATGAAGATTTTGTAGTATGTATAGATGTTCACCAAGAAGAAATTGGTGGAGTCCTTATGCAAAATGGACATGTGATTTGATATGAATCTAGAAAGTTTAAAGAGCATGGAAAAAAGTATGTCACACATGACTTGGAACTCGTTGCTATTGTACATGCATTAAAGATGTGGAGGCATTATCTTATGGGCAAAAAATTTGAGTTGAGAACAAATCATAGTGGGTTGAAATATTCATTTGAGAAGCAATGTTTGAATGCAAGACAAACAAGATGGTTGGAATTTCTGTGTGATTTTGATTTTGATATCAAACATATTAAAGGCAAGGTTAACAAGGTTCATGCTATGCATGCTTTAGCCATTAGTATGTGCAAATCAGATTTAAAACCAGAATTCTTAAAGCTATCATATCAAAAGAACATTACCTTCAAGTAAAACAAGAATTACAACAAGAAAATGTAAAGTCGACATATGAAGGTTACAGGTTGGAAGACAATGTTATTCTTACATACAAAAGTAGAGTTTATGTTCCTAATTCATGGGAATTAAGGAAATTGGTAATGAACGAGATGCATAATGTACCTAAGTCACAGGGTTAGCCAAACTTGAACCTTGAGGTTTGAAGTTCGGTGAACCTGAAAAAAAATTGAAAATCTGTTCAGGTTCGTCAAACCTGATAAGCGAACTTAATGGCGAGATCGAAGATAAACGAGTTTCCTAAACAAGTTTGTTTAGGTTCAAAATTTTAAGGGCTTTTTTTTAATTTTGTTTCAGAAAACCTAATTCTATACCCGTCGATGACGAGACCTGCATTCATTTCACCCGCAACAGCAATTAAAAATTGACCCTTACTTGACTCTGCAAATGATTCCTGTCCAATCTTGAGTCTCGACTCTGCAAATTGACCTTAGCTGAGCAGCTCTAGAACACGTGTTACCGGTTGAAATGGCAGTTCAAATCTGCTGACAAGCATATCTGGGAAAAGTGACCACTGTCACCTTAGTCACTTGTCCCCAACTACTTCAGAAGCCGAAGCCTCCTAGGGGAGAGCCTTATTCTGACCCTATAAGACACCAAGACAAAAGATATCTTCTTTCGAGGATTGTTAATGATCAGTGCCTAATGGAGTCTAAAGAATGAGTAGGAATATGAACACTAGTTTCGTTATCAAAGCCAAAGCCACCTAAGTGATCAAAGCCAAATACCAAACCACAATATCCCACTTACTTGCAATTTATGAAGCCAATATTATCCACAAGTGTGTTGTATAGTTGTGAGTTCATATCACTAACAGACAATTATTTAACAGCATAAGGTACAACAGTATATATCATTATAGCAGCATGAGTGATGTATAACAATTATTGCATAATTATCAACGTTTAGTGACAGGCTATAACAACAATCATCATTCAAAGCACAAGAACAACAGTAGGTATCATTCATCTACCCAAGCATTTATAGTGGCATAACCAGGAAATATTATGCAGCAGTAAAAGTACTCATTACAGTATAGAACCATCATTCATTACATGTTAAAAACTTACCTTTACGCACGCATTCACTAGTGTATATATCAGTCATCATTCACAGTATTTATGGCAGCATTGATTGCGTGAAAACAATGAACAGTAGTACAAGTGCATGTAAGCAATTATTCACTCAACATTGGCATTCAGATATAGTAGTATGACATGAATACCAGTGATAAATTAAGACAGCTGTAATGATCACCATTACTTATGTATTAAAACCCAACCTTTATGTGTGTATTCAGTATGTATAGCAGTATGTATTAGTTATCAGCAGTATCCCACTTTAAACACGTGTAATGAGCATATCAATTTGACGTGAATGTGTGTTCGAGTACAGCATTACAATGGTGTTTCAGTGCCGTAAGCCAAAATGTGCACAATCAGTATCTAACAAAAAGTGTTAGTATCATTCATCCAAACAAGCATGAGTACACAGTAAGATATTAACTACTGTTTGTATGCAGACTTGAACGAATGGAGATGAAACAAACAGTCCACTTTAAGTACAAACTAGCAATTAACATTAACCAGAATTGGTATATGTGTATGCAGGTGGTTATTTGCAGACCGTGTATGTGTAGTAAGTACAGTGATATTCCAGTTATACTAACATCATGACAGTAATAGTAGTTTAACGCTTGTTACAGACTGAGTATAAACAACAACTATATGCATTTACCATATTTTGGAGTAAACAATGCACTAAACAGTCCATATCATTACTAACCAAAGTTTGCATTTGAATGTGCAAGTGTTAAGGGGAACGTACAGTGGCAAAGGGGAGGGCTGCCACTGATAAGGGCAGCCCTAAGGTAAGGGTAGAGGATTGAGGAAGGGGTAGAAAAAGCAACCCTAGGGTTGTTAGGACCGCAAGGGTTAGAAGGGATAAGAAGGGTATGTTTAGGGTAAAATTAGGACTGTTTAGGGCCTTTTAGGGCAAATTTTGAGAATTTTTCAATTTTTGTATTTTTAGGGTTCCCTATAATTCCACTTTAGGGTTTTTAAGGCTTTAGAAGCTAGGGAGAATTTGTAGGGAAGGTGGCCGAAATTTTAGGGAGGCCCAAAAGTGCAAAAAAAAATTGATTTTTAGGGTTTCTAACATAAAATTGCAGACCTAAATTTAACCTAAAACTAGTCTTAAACTAACCCTAGAACTAGGTTTTTTAAGAAGAAGAAAAAAATGTGAAAACCCTAGGGAAACCCTACCCTAGCAAAAGCCCTACCTAACCTAGGGCTTCTAGGGAGGATGGCTAACCTAGTGAGGAAGAGTTCCTAGGTCAAGCAACTAGCCTAGAAAGACCCTAGGGCACCCTCACAAGGAGACGTGCCTCAGTTTGCTAAGGTGACAAGAATGAAAGGTAATGGCCTATGCTAGGAAAAAGTGCAGCACTAGGGCTACCACTAAGACTTGAACATGCACATCCACCAACATTCAAACAAAAAGATGAGAAGCCTAACATTTTTGTGCCCGTGTTCATCCAACAAATCAAAACATCACCAAGCAAAGAACTTCACCAAACAATTACCAGAAAAGGCTTACATTAACCCATAAAAACT
This sequence comes from Pseudotsuga menziesii, assembly GCA_001517045.1. Lineage (NCBI taxonomy): Eukaryota > Viridiplantae > Streptophyta > Pinopsida > Pinales > Pinaceae > Pseudotsuga > Pseudotsuga menziesii. Next base: position 107,879 of record LPNX010515077.1, read on the forward strand.
TCCTCAAGAGGAGCACATCCATCCAAAAAGCCCTAGCAGGGATAAAACAAGTGCATAGCGTATTATCCCACCAGTTCTGTCTTTAAAATGAAAGTGAGGAGATCTATTTATATAATCTCACACTCACTTTTTAAAGTATCTAGGCCTACATGCCTTAAAATAAGTCAATTTGAAATTATAAAATGTCAAATGAAAATGAAAAGAAAATAATCATAAAATATAGCCTAAGTTAGGCTTAAGGTAGGCTACCTGGGGTATTTGTATCCCTAGGTGCCAAAACACACTCAAATAAGCGAAATACTCCAAACGAAAGGCTGGAGTGAGCTGGAGGGAAGGTGTTATACCCCATCTAACCCCTAGAATGCTATAAAATCCCTCAACGCCCTCCTCAAAGCATGAAAAGGCATGGAATGGAGGGTGGCTTTCCTCTGAGGAAATAAGGCGAGGGAAAGAAAGGACCCACTGACTGAAGGGTAGGGAGGGTGTCCAAAGTGAAGCAGAGGCCACCAGAGCACTCAAACCAGGTTGGAGCCATGAGACCCAGTGGTCAACCCTTAGGGGCCCCGGACACCAACCCTGAGGTTAAAAACCCCTTTAAAGGGCAGTTAGCAATGCCATTAAGCCATAGTACCCCTAAAGGAGGGCCAACCATGACCACCATTGCTCAAAAACACCTCTCCTAGTCGAAAAATTGGCCTTCTCTCCCTGGGGTACACCTGAAGGTGCATTGGGTACAGGTGGCACGTAACAACCCGCAAACAAATTCATGCCGAAAACAAGTCGTAATTTAGAAAGCAGTTGTCGAATCTGTGAACTACTTCATGCTACAACAAGTTGAAGGTCGCCAATGGGTGTTCACTCAAACCCAAAACTTAAAAGGGGTGACGATGTGGTGGACCACAATGTCCATGTGACGGGCAACTCAGGCTACTGTTCGGACTCTTCCATTTCACTTTCACATGGAGTTTGTGGAAGCCAACTTAATATAAAAATGTAAATTTATGAACCATAATAAATAAAATCTTGTTTCTTAATTCTTTTTAATTTTTCTTGGAAACTCATAATAAAATTAAGAATTATAAATAAATTTGTTAATTTTTTTAATTTTATTAAAATAAAACTTTAATCTATTAATTTTAACTTTAGAGTAAATACTAACCTAATGTCTTGAATATATGAAATAATGGTTATTCTTTCAAATTTTGAAGTTTGAAGAATCTATTGTGTTTTCTTTAACAATTTCCAATCATATATATATAGGGTCGAACCTAATGGCAAACCTCATCTAAACCTCATTGGAAAATTTGAACCTGAATCGAACTTAATGCTTCCCGAACCTATATTAGAACCCGAACATTGTGACATAGTAATGTACCATATGTAGGGCATCTTGGATAACAAAAGACAATCGCAACAGTAAGAAGTCAATATTTTTGGCCATGAATGAAGAAAGATAATGTTGATTATATAGCAAAGTGCATTGAATGTCAGAGAGTAAAGGTTCAACATAAACATCCAGCAAAATTGCTTCAGCCATCATCAATACCTGAATGGAGATGGGATGTAGTGACCATTGACTTCGTCACTTAGTTGTCCAGGACAAGAAAGCAACATGATTCCATCATGGTGGTGGTGGATAAGTTAACAAAATTTGCTCACTTTATACCAGTTAAGTCAACTCATAAGATAGCTAATATAGTAGATATTTATATGAAAGAAATTGTCGAGTTACATGGGATACTTAAGGCAATAGTTTCAGACAGAGATTCAAAGTTTACTTCAAACTTTTGGAAGGGCCTATTCAAGGGATTTGGAACACGTCTGAATTTAAGCACAACATATCATCCACAGACAGATGGGTTGACTGAGAGAGTCAATCAAGTTATTAAAGATATGCTAAGAATGTATGTGATGGATCAGCTACCAAAATGGGAAAACTACCTGTATTTGGTAGAGTAATGGATGCATATAATAATGGATATCATGATTCTATGAATATGAGTCCATTTGAAGCCTTGTATGGCACAAAGTGCAATACTCCAATCAGTTGAGACAATCCAATTGACAAAGTGATAATTGGGCCAAAATTACTCAGAGAAATGGAAGAGCGAATGGTAAAACTCAGACAAAATTTGAAAATAGCATAAGACAAACAAAATAGTTATGCAGACAAAGGAAGAATAGTAAAAGAATTTAAAGAGGGGGATTGTGTGTATTTGAAAGTCAGGCCAAAGAAGAGTTCACTGAAATTGGGAATTTGTCCAAAGCCTGCATCTCGATTTTGTGGGCCATTTGAAATTTTGGATAGGATAGGGTCTATAGCTTATGCGATAGCATTACCTGTTTGTCTGCATGTGCATAATGTATTCCATGTGTCTTTATTAAAGAAATGTGTATCTGATCCTAATCACATAATTGATTGGGTTATGATCCAGGTGGGAATCGGAAGGCAATATTATTGTACAGCCAGTGCACATCCTAGACAATAAATTTACGCTGCTAAGGAACAAGGCCATCGAACCGATAAAGGTCCAATGGACCCATTACTTCCTAAAGAAGCAACATAAAAGCTAGAGGATGTGATGCACGAGGCATACCCATAGCTATTTTGAAGTTCTGATAAAAAAATTGTATATGCACATAGTATTGATGATGCACCAAGGGCAGTGCATAAATTAATGGGGAGGGGAATGTAATATCCTAGTTTTGACCCCATAATGTTAAATTTTAATATTGATGTAAAAGGCTAGAAGCCAGAAACAAATACTCATAGATAACCAAGGCTATGTAAATATGTACGTTTTGGTATTAATATAAAAGCTCTAATGGTTGCAAAGGAAGAAGGTCAAAAATGAGATGGGGGGATATGATTCAACAAGTGGAAAAGTGATAGAGGGTTAAGGGAAAATGACCTTAGTGAGCTTAATTTTATTTCTAAGTTGAACTGGTACCGCTGCCTAACCTTAGAAAGGGCATACCCCCCCGTTCCCACGTACCTGGGAGCTTTGGAGATGGTACGAACCACTCCAAAACAGTCAGGAACTTCATCGAGTACTGGGAGCTTTTCGGGTACTTCGCAGAGGTTAACTGGCAACTCCCGATACGAGTTTCATAAGGTACTTGTGGTCGGGAGCTTCCTCAAGCTCCTGACCACAAGTACCCTATAAAACTCATGGTCGGGAGCTTGAGGAAGCTCCCAATCCAGCACGGAGCCTCTCAATGCTCCGATTCCAAAGACGCAAACCACGAGAACGTGGGAAAGAAGAAGAGACAAAAAAATTGCGGGAAAGAAGAAAAGGGCACCAAAGAAACATAATCCTAACCCTACATGTGGAGGCAAGGAAGAACTGACTTTCATGCAGCTGAGGCTTTATAACGAGCCTTCCCCTTCTCTGAGAATCACAGTCGAGTCCGGTATTCTGAGTTGAGGTTGCATTTGCACTTTGCCCTTCGAGTTTCCATTGCTGAGTGTTTCCGATTTCAGAGTATTTGGTGCAGCATTTTTGGAGTTAATAGTTAAAGCTTGGGGCGGCTTCATCAAATTCAGCATTCAGCAGTTTCAAATTCGCCCAGCGGGCCAACAGGTATCTTTAATCTTACCATTGGGCCAAAACTTAGAAGTTCCAAATTTTGAAATCATATGCACATTGCAAATTGATTTTAGTTTTTAAATTTTTTTATTCTTGCTTAGACTACAGCTTTTTGAGTTAGCTTACTAGGACATCAAGTTGATAATTAATTTTATGTTTTAAGTTTTAACTGATAATCTGTCATTTTTTATTTTAATTAATTTTTAACACTCTCGAGTCTCTGCTTGATGGGTCGTCGTTCACTCATTTGTTAATATTTATTGGCACGTTTTCCTTCTTGAAAGACGCCGAGTCAATTCTATGTTGATTTCCAAATCTTGGATTCTGATTTTCCCTCCTGGAACCTGCTGAAAAATCACAGCAATCCCTCATATGCCATCGTTATATTTTGGTAATGATAGGGACTTTATTTAAGTATCAAATTACATGCAACGATATTGTTATATATGTGCCTCCCCTCTTAAAACATGAAGATAAACATTCAAAATTAAATAATAGTTCAGAATAGATGTTTTTTCTGCGGCATTGAATTGTTTGTAGAGATAAATCATAATACGATATGGTATATAGTATATCATTTATGTGATTTCTGACTTTTGAAATATCTTAAGAGAAGCAAATATGCAAGTGTATGCTTCTTACTACTCATGCAAATAAATATTAGAATTCAGTTTGATTTTAGAATAAAATAATTAATTCAAATTGCCTTAATAGACATCTCGATCCAATAATAATAAAATATTTGTATATACTTATAGCAGTGGCTGAAGTAAATCCTCTTGTATCTTGTCAATTGCTTGAAAGAATAAAATTGTAAATGAATGGGAAGAGGTATGGTTGACAGTTGGGTTGCATATTTAATCAACAAAGAATGTGTCTAATAGTAATTAGAGAGGTAGACATCAAGATTTCTCCCCATCTAACAATGATTCTTCAATCAATGAGGAATCTCACTTCCCAATTAAGTCTATGGGGGGGTTATAGTACTAAGAATAAGAGTCGTGTAAATGATTCCATTTTGAAAATGTAAAATGTGGTGCATAGGGATGAGGCAGATGATGCTATATCAGATTTTTTTATGGCAAATGGAATTCCATTTAATGCTACCCATTCATCACAATATAAAGTAATGGTGCAAAAAATTCAAGCTGTAGGATCAGGATATGTACCCCCAGGTTATAACAAAATGAGGAGTTCATTGTTAGAGAGGGGGGTGACAAGAATGCAAATGTTATTGGAGGAGCTAAGCAATCTTGGGTTCATTCAGGTTGTTTAATCGTCATGGATGGTTGGACAGATATTCAGTCAAGACCTTTGTTGAATGTTATTGTCACATCACCAGAAGGGCCTTACTTTTTAAAGGCATTTGATTGTAGTGGAAAATACAAGGATGCTACATTCATGTTTGCAATGTTAAAGGATGCAATCGAAGAGGTTGGTGTCACAGCACTCACTGGCGCGCTAAGGCGCTCGTCAGTGAGCCTGTGCAGCACTGCCTGAGAGCGCTCTAGGGGCTTGGCCAACCCAAACGCTGACCGGCAAACTATGCCAACCAACCCTGTGGAAGCGTTTTTGCTAACACTTATATCTAAACTCTTTACTCTTATTAACACTTAGTCAGTTAACATGTATACACCACATATAAACGAACACAAGAGAAAATGGTGGGGTTGCCAACTCGCAAAGCCCAAAAGTCTTTTTATTAACATAAATGAAGGTTACATCAGAATGGAGATGCCAAGACCGGCAGAGCTCCAAGTGCACGCCCAAACAAGCTACCACGCCTACACAATTACATAGAATAGAAGAGAGTCGTCCCTCACAGGCACCCAACTCGTTTAAGTCTTCCTTTGTTGAATTGTGCGAACCTTCGTGTGTCTTTGTCATGACCTTCTTGTCTTGTCCTTGAGCGAACCTTGTGAAGCGCCTTTATATGAGACACGCATGACCCAAGTGTGGTCACACACTCACCCAACGCGCGTTCCACGCAAGCACTCTCGTAAGTCAAGTTGCTTGCCGCCCAAGTAAGGGACGGCGCCAGTCCAAGCACACATCCACTGGTCCGTCGAACGTTAACACTCTCCCACATTGTTGGTAACTTCGCCTGTCATGTCCACTTAGCGCCCGTCTTTTGGGATCTCGCACGCCCGCTTGCTAAGGTGGTTGGTCTTAGAGCATCCTTCTACATCGTCCTTCGCAGTGGTGTGTCGCAGCTTGTCATACCTCGCGACCCTTTGTTTGGGAGCGTGCTCCACCTTCTTGCGCGTTTCAAGTGTGCTTCGAGAGGGGGCCATTATAGCCTCCCCCACCTGACTGGTCGTCATCCCGGCAATGCTTCTTCTGTGGATTGTGACAAGGTGGAAGCCCGTGTTCTTCCTGGAACACTTTGATGAGGTCTTGCGACTTCCGTAGAGAGTCCTTCCACTCCCAACTATTCTCCTCGTCCGGTAATCTTTTCCACTTAACGAAGTACTCTAATCGCAAGTCCTTGCCATGTCTATTTAACAGATGCCCCAAAATTGCTTCTACCTCTCAATTCGATATGTCGACGATCATTTCAAGAGCACGTGCAGGAGAGTTTCTCTCTAGCTCATCATGGTCAGCTCGACGCTTCCGCAGCTGACTCACATGGAAGACCGGGTGATACGACTGAAGGTGTTCCAGGAGCTTTAGCTTGTAAGCTACCTTGCCCACCTTCTCAACAATCTCAAACGAGCCGTCATATTTCTGCATCAAAGAGCCTGCCACACCCTTTGGAGGAACAAGTTGTTCTTGTCCGAGGTTGAGTAGGACGTTCTCCCCGACCCGGAACTCTTCGTCTCTTCGTCATTTATCCGCCCACTTCTTCATGCATTTAGCCGCTTTTTCTAAGTGTGTCTTGGTTACATCCAACTTGTCCTTCCATTCTTTGAAGAATTCCATTGCTGCTGGATTAGTTCCAATCTCTTCGGTCGCGATCACTTGAGGCATAAGTGGCTTCTGTCCGGTAGCCAAACTTGTGCGCATATTGTCATTGAACTGTGTTGTGTCTAGCAGCTTAGGTCAGTTCTTTTGGTCAGTGTGCACAAAGTGCGGCACGTAGCTCTCTAGGATCGCATTCACCCTCTCTGTTTGTCTGTCTGTTTCTGGATGGAATCCCAAACTAGTGAGTAGTTGCGTTCCGACTAACTTGAAGAGCGTTGGCCAAAACTTTCCTGTGAACCTGGTGTCTCTATCAGATACAACATTAAGTGGCAAGCCCCAGTACTTGACCACATGCTTGGAAAACAACTTCGCAACGTCCGTTGCTTTCGATGGTGACTTCATTAGCACAAAAGTCGCGTATTTGGAGAAGCAGTCCACTACAACAAAGATGTCGTTGTATCCTTGAGCAACCGGTGACTGTGAAATGAAGTCCATGGAGACGCTCACCCATGGCTTCTCCGGAACCAGTAACGGTTGCAGCAACCCTTCCTTCTTCTTGGTGCACAACTTGTCTTGTTGACAAATAAGGCAAGTGCACACATATTCCTCGATGTCTCTCCGTAGGTGCTCCCAAAAGAAGCTCGCGTTCTGTTTTGCCCCGGGTGCCTGCCCATGCCGAATCGTGGCATTCTCGCAGCAGGTCTCTTCGAAGATGAGACGCTTTCGGTACATATAAACGACCGTCATAAAGGAGCAGCCCATCGATCACTTGAAACTTCTTTTTCCCTTCTCTGACTTCTGCAACAATGCTTCTAGATGTCAGGTCCTCCAACAAAGCTTCTCGAACCTTTTGCCTTAGGTTGGACACCACCTGAGTCGTTGGGTCAAGAAGTTGCTCACCCAAGGCTGCAAGTTGAGCTTTTTTATTCAAAGCGCCTGTAGCAGCGTTTGGCCTTCCAGATCTGTACTCTATGACCATATCGAACTCAGCTAGGAAATCCTGCCATCTTCCTTGCTTTGGTGACAACTTCGGTTGTGTGGCGAAGTAGCTTGTCACTACATTGTCCGACTTTACTACGAATGATTTCCCCAATAAATAATGCCGCCAAACTCTCAAGCAATGCACCACCGCTGTCATTTCTTTTTCATGAACCAAGTACCTTCTTTCTCGATCCTAAAGCTTTCAACTTTCGTATGCCACCGGATGGCCTTCATGCATCAAAACACTCCAATAGCGAAGTCAGACGCATCCGTCTGCACTTCGAATTCTTTCTCAGAGTTGAGTAAACTTAGCAACAGAGCGGTTGGAAGCCTGCGCTTGAGTTCGTCAAACGCCTCTTGGCACTTCTCATACCACTTCCAAGCTGTATACTTTTTCAGCAACTCGGTAAGAGGTGCGGCTACCTTGGAGTAACCTTCCACAAACATGCGGTAATAGTTTGTCAAGCCAAGGAAGCCTCGCACTTCCTGTACTGTCTGGGGTTCCTCCCAGCCCTGGATGGCTACGACTTTCTTGTCGTCCATGCGGATCGTGCCTTGTCCAACTTGATGACCAAGGAATGGAATCTTCTTTTGCCCAAACACACACTTGGATTTCTTCAAGTATACCTTGTTCTCCCGCGACGCTTCAAAAACCTCTTCCAAATGCTTCTTGTGCTCTTTCATCGTTTCACTGTAGACAACGATGCGTCTAGGTACACCACAACTTATCCAAAAACGGGCATAGCACCTCATTCATTAAAGTGCAAAACATCGCAGGGGCGTTACACAGCCCAAACAACATAACAAGGAACTCGAAGCTCCCATACCATGTCACACACATCGTTTAATACTCGTCTCCTTCTGCTATTCTAACTTGGTAGTACCCCTGTTGCAAGTCTAACTTCGAAAAGACCCTCACGCTTTAGCCAACTTATCAAAACAATCAGCCGCCAACAAAAGAGGATAGCGAATTCTTGATAGTCTGCTTGTTCAACATTCTGTAGTCCAAGCACATCCTAAGTTTTACTAAGAACGGTTTCCCCAATAAATAATGTCGCCAAACCCCCAAGCAATGCACCACCACTGTCATTTCTTTTTCATGAACCAGGTACCTTCTTTCCCAATCTTGGAGCTTCTGACTTTCATACGCCACCGGATGGCCTTCCTACATCAAAACACCTCCAATAGCGAAGTCAAACGCATCCGTCTGCACTTCGAATTCTTTCTCGAAGTCAAGTAAACTTAGCAATGGAGCGGTTGCAAGCCTGCCCTTGAGTTCGTCAAATGCCTCTTGCCACTTCTCATACCACTTCCAAGCTTTAACCTTTTTCAGCAATTCGGTAAGAGGTGCGGCTACCTTGGATTAACCTTCCACAAACCTACGGTAATAGTTTCCAAGCCAAGGAAGCTTCACACTTCCTGTACTATCTGGGGTTCCTCCCAATCCTAGATGGCTACGACTTTCTTGTCGTCCATGCAGACCATGCCTTGTCCAACTCGATGACCAAGGAATGGAATCTCCTTTTGCCCAAACACACACTTGGATTTCTTCAAGTATAGCTTGTTCTCCCGCGGCGCTTCAAAAACCTCTTCCAAATGCTTCTTGTGATCTTTCATCATTTCATTGTAGACAACAATGTCGTCTAGGTACACCACAACTTATCCAAAAACGATCGTAGCACCTCATTCATTAAAGTGCAGAACGTCGCAGGGGCGTTACACAGCCCAAACAACATAACAAGGAACTCGAAGCTCCCATACCGTGTCACACACGTCGTTTAATACTCATCTCCTTTTGCGATTCTGACTTGGTAGTACCCCTGTTGCAAGTCTAACTTCGAAAAGACCCTCGCTTTAGCCAACTTATCAAAACAGTCAAACGCCAACGAAAGAGGATAGCAGTTCTTGATAGCTGCTTGTTCAACATTCTGCAGTCCAAGCACATCCTAAGTTTTACTACAAACGGTTTCCCCAATAAAAAATGTCGCCAAACCTCAAGCAATGCACCATCGTTGTCATTTCTTTTTCATGAACCAAGTTCCTTCTTTCCCGATCCTGGAGCTTCCGACTTTCGTACGCCACCGGATGGCCTTCCTGCATCAAAACACCTCCAATAGCGAAGTCAAACACATCCGTCTGCACTTCGAATTCTTTCTCAAAGTCAAGTAAACTTAGCAACGGAGCGGTTGAAAGCCTACGCTGGAGTTCGTCAAACGCCTCTTGGCACTTCTCATACCACTTCCAAGCTTTATCCTTTTTCAACAACTCGATAAGAGGTGTGGCTACCTTGGAGTAACCTTCCACAAACCTGTGGTAATAGTTTTCCAAGCCAAGGAAGCTTCGCACTTCCTATACTATCTAGGGTTCCTCCCAGTCCTGGATGGCTACTACTTTCTTGTCTTCCATGCGGACCGTGCCTTGTCCAACTCGATGACCAAGGAATGGAATCTCCTTTTGCCCAAACACACACTTAGACTTCTTCAAGTATAGCTTGTTCTCTCGCAACGCTTCAAAAACCTCTTCCAAATGCTTCTCGTGCTCTTTCATCGTTTCACTGTAGACAACGATATCATCTAGGTACACCACAACTTATCCAAAAACAGTCGTAGCACCTCATTCATTAAAGTGCAGAACGTCGCAAGGCCGTTACACAACCCAAACGGCATAACAAGGAACTCGAAGCTCCCATACCATGTCACACACGTCGTTTAATACTCGTCTCCTTCTGCAATTCTAACTTGGTAGTACCCCTGTTGCAAGTCTAACTTCGAAAAGACCCTCGCTTTAGCCAACTTATCAAAATAGTCAGGCGCCAACGAAAGAGGATAGCGGTTCTTGATAGTCTGCTTGTTCAACATTCTGTAGTCCAAGCACATCTTAAGTTCTGGGGCCCCATATGGCGATCTCTAAGGCCTTCTAAAACCAGCATCCGTAAGCTCGGTTAGTTGTCGTTTCAACTCCTCCAATTCTAGTCCCGACAATCTGTAAGGAGCCTTCGCCACAGGCCTTGAGCCTGGCTCAAGTTCTATCCGATGATCCACTACCCTTCTTGGAGGTAACACCTTCGGCAAGTTTCGAGCATCAAGTCCGTATAGATAGTTAGCATGTCGGAGAGGACAAAAGGCGTAGGCATCCCCACACTTCCTGCGTCAAACTCATCTAGCAACGCAGCAACATACATTCGCGACCCTGATCACCATCGAGCCACTTTCTTCATCCTTAGGGCAAAAACGAAATTGTCATGTCTTTTTGTTTTGCTAAGAACGGTGTGTACCACTTGGCTTCTTTCCGCTTAAGATCACCATCTTGTCTGCAAAAGGAAGCAACACAGCCTGATGTCTTCGCAAGAAATCATCTCCAAGGATCATCTCTAAATCGTCGAGAGGCATCACAGTGAAGTGTGCCTTCCTCGTCTAGCGTCCTAACTGAACATGCACCCCAGAAGCTATACCTACGACCGCCCTCGTTGAAGAGTTCACGGCCTTGACACTCCTGCAGTATTTCTTCATTTTAAGCAATAACAAGCCCACAAGTTCCTTCTTCACGAAAATGTGAGACACGTCGGTGTCAACGAGCTCTCTCACTTACCTTCTGTTCACGATGACATCCACAAAACTCGACGTGTTCAATCCACCCTTCATGGCGCCAAGGTGATGGTAGAGGTCGCCCTTCACCTTGTTATGAGCTCCTTCTGTTGATACTTTGTGAGAGCCTCATGCTGCAGCATGCGCCCTTCTAAGCTCGCCCGCAGTGCACCCAAGCACCTCGCCTTAGGCACCCGTGGAGTGCCAATTCCGCCAACTCCACCAAGCTTCCATTGTATTTGCCCGTAACTGAGTCGCCAGCACTCTTCTCCAAGACGATGCGTCTTCTACCAACGACGGGCACGCACAGCCTACAATCCTCGCTTTGCCTTCCAACATTCCCAGCCATCGTTCAAGCGACTATTGTTTTGGCATCCTCGGAGGTTCTGCCATGAGCGCTTCCCATGTGCATCAATATTGTCGTCGTAGTTTCGGCAGCCTCGCTCTATAGTGTGGCTTCATAGTGCGAAACACCCCTTCTAGGCGCTCTGATACCATTTGTCACAGCACTCGCCGACGCGCTAAGGCGCTCATCAATGAGCCTGCGCAGGACTACCCGAGAGCGCTCTAGGGGCTTAGCCAACCCAGACTCTAACCGACAGACTACACCAACCAACCCTGCAAAAGCGTTTTCACTAACACTTATATCTAAACTCTTTACTCTTATTAACACTTAGTCATTTAACATGTATACACCACATATAAACGAACACAAGAGCAAATGGTGGGGTTGCCAACTCGCAGAGCCCAAAAGTCTTTTTATTAACAGAAATGAAGGTTACATTAGAATGGAGATGCCAAGACCGGTAGAGCTCTAGGCGCGTGCCCAAACAAGCTACCACGCCTACACAATTACATAGAATAGAAGAGAGTCATCCCTTGCAAGCACCCAACTTGTTGAAGCCTTCCTTCGTTGAATTGTGGGAAGAAATAGGAGGAGGGGTAGGCGAGGGTTGAGAAAGGAGAAGAGGGGTCGCTAGAGAGAAAAAGAGAGCAAAAGAGGCAAATGAGGCTTGGAGCAGCCCTAAGGCTGTTAGGGATAGGCCGCTAGGGAAAAACTAGGGCTGGCTTAGGTTTATGCAGCTTGACTCACCTAAAAATTAACCTTAATCTAAGGTTTTGGAGAGGAGTGAGGGTTTGGGGCAAGGGAACAAAACCCTAACAAACCTTACCCTAACCTAGGGCGTCTAAGGAGTGATTAACCTACCTCTAGAGAACACTAGCCTAGGTTTACGACTAGCCCTAAAGCACTAAGGTTGTTGCCATAGAAGGACATGCTTCTATAACCAAGGTGACTAAAAGTTGACGAAGATCTAGCCAAGACAAAATGCAACCTAATGGCTACCGTTCAATCCATAAACATACATCATTCATCAACAATTAACAAAGAGAGATCAAGAAAAGCCCTAGATACCTCCTTGTGCACGTGTTTAACCAACAAATCACATCATCACCTTTGCAGAAGTATTGAACCAAACAAACTTCAAGAATTTGTCATCAAACCCAGAAAAAGTCTTTCTCAAGAAGAGGCGCCTCACTTCAAAGAGCCCTAGTAGGGTAGAATAAATGCAGTGTTTTTATCCCACTCTTATGTTAAAATGAAGTGAGGAGAGGCTTATAAATAGCCTCTCACACTCACTTTACAAAAATATCCTGGCCGACATGCCTTGAAATGTCAATTAGAAATTATAAAATGTCAATTCAAAATTATAACATAAATAATATAATATACTTCCGAAAGTAGGCTTATAGTAGGCTACCTAGGGTATTTTTCCCCTAGGTGCCAAAAACTGCTTAAACAAGCAAATCACTCCGAACGAAAGGCTAGAGTGAGCTGGAGAGAGGGCGTCATGCCCCATCTAACCCCGAAATGTTGTAAAATCCTTCAACGCCCCCCTCAAAAAAGCATGTACGGCCTGGGAGGAAGGAGATGTCCTCTAAGGAAGGAGACCAAGGAGAGAAGGAACCAGTGCGCTGAAAGGCCAGGAGGGTGTCCTGGGTGGCTGTGAAGGGAGACCAAGGTCTCGTAGCTGAAGCAAAGGCCACCAAAGCAAGCAAACAAGGTGTGGGGTCATGTGACCCAGTGATCAACCCCTAGGAGCCCCAGACACCAACCCCAGGGTTAAAAACCTCAGCAAAGGGCAGTCATCAATGCCATTAAGCCATAGTACTCCTAAAGGAAGGGCCAAAGGGCCCGGCCATGACCACCACTACTGAATGACACCCCTCCTGGTCGAAAAAATGGCCTCTCTCTCCCTGGGGCACATCTAAAGGTGCACTGGGTATAGGTGCAGTGTAACACTATTGATGATGAAGAGGTAAAACCGGGATTTCTTGATGCCATAAGTAAGATGTACACACCAAATGAAGGAAGTGTAATATGGGAGCAATTTATTGATTTTGGTACCTTAAGCCCCCTTACATTTACTCAAGAAGCAAAGGGGGACATCAAGAAATATGCTCAAAAGAAACCCCTTGGATGGTGGAAAATGTATGGGGGGCAAGTCCCAAAGCTTCGAAAGCTTGCCACACGTTTGTTATCTCAAGTTGCTAGTTCATCGGCTGCTCAAAGAAATTGATCCACTTATAGTTTCATCCACTCTATTAAGAGGAATAGGCTTACCTCTAAGAGAGCAGAGAAACTTGTTTATGTGCATAGTAGTCATCGGTTTCGTTCAAGGAAGCAACCTGAGTATTTAGAAGGACCTGCAGCACGGTGGGATGTGAATGTTGAAGATGTTGCCCAAATTGATGATGATGATGACAATCCTTTACCGGATGCAGGGTTGGTTGGCATACCCTTAAATGCCATTGATGTATGCAATAATGATGATGATGATGATGATGATGATGATGATGCAAGACCAATACCTAGTGAGGCTCATGCTAATATGGACATCCTTGAAGCTGAAGATCGTACTTTATGATCATCTTAGCTTCATACTTTTATTGATTTTGGCCACTGAGCAGGAATATGTACTACTTTAAGCATTTTGCTAATATCAATATCAATATGATTTGTGTGGTTTTTTGCTGGTAAGATTGTCACTTAAATCATTTAAGAAATAAATTTGTCATACAGAATTAAAATTTTAATTAACAATATACCTTGTTTGATCTTTGGCCATTATAGTTAACTTTTAATATAGGCAAAAAGTTAAAAACTAAACTTATAATTTAATAAATTTCTGTTTTTTTTAATATATATTAAAATTTAATATATTATATTATTGTCACTCCCAACCTGACGTTTCTTGTAAATTTCGGCCAAGCTTCTAGCCGTACCAAATGCTCGTGTCCGCGTACCCCACGTACCCGCGTACCAAAAACTTGTGCAACATAGGTTTATTTCCTTAGACTTAGCAATGTAAAGCATGTTCCTAAACCATAATTAAGAGACATGCTTTAATCAAAGCATTATTTAATTATCTTAAATTGGGATTAAGAGGGGAAAAGTGGTTCCATGTGGAGGGGCCACATAACAATCTAAAATATGCATATAAATGAGAGATTTCAAACTTGGGAGGGGTTCGTTTCTCATTGTTTTACAACCATTCAAATTTCATACCTCTTCCTTGCCATCACCTATGACAAAGAACCTGAGATGCCAATGGTGACTTGAATTGTCCATGCTATTGAACCTGGTAGACTAGTGCATGAAAAGAACCTCGCCTGCAGCTCTTGCCCTGGAGTCCCAATTCAGAGACTTCATGTCCAGGTTGTGTCAAGCACTAGAAGGGCACTGAAGGCTGCCCGAAGGACTGTTAGCTCAAAAAAGAGGGCTTGTTCCTAGCATTGTGTAGGTTGATGGGGAAGGAGAATTGAGGATTGGGACAGTTGTGGAAGGGGGGTTCTGCACCAATGAGTTGCATGAGAGATTGAGCTTAGTAGAGTGGTATTGTGAAGAGATCGCCCTTGTGGACTAATAGCCCCAGGTCGGGGATGGGCTGTCAAAGTAAGTTATGGCTTGACAATGCCTTTGGCTGGGAGGAACGTCCTTCACCTGTAGCTATTTGGAGAATAATTTATTAAAAAGATAAGTCTCTAACTATGTATGAATGCCATGGTTTAATCTGTGTTTGCATGATGTTTAATTTACTATTTTGTGAATGTTTAAGCGCATAGAATTTCTTGAAATGGCATGTGTATTTTATGTTTGAATTCCCTGTAAATTATAATGTATGTATAAGATAATTTGGGCGACCATGTATATTTATTTTCCGTTGTTAAACTAACGAATTATGAAAAACGAAATTGGACATAAGTGGTGAATTTGGATACATAGTTTGAGTATCCCGTGGTCTCCATGGTCAAATGAGGCTACCGGGTGCGTTACAATGCCATGAATTAAAGGCAACGAGAAGACAACTGGTTCTAATGAAAGATTAGCTTGAAAAACATAGAGGCAAGCTAGTTTTACAAGAGGTAGGAGAAAAATGCAATAAAGAAAAGTTGGAAGAGGAAGCAAAAAAAATTAAGGAATTGCCTGATAAGTTTTGCACTTGGAACTGGAACAAATTCTTGGGTTTGAGAATGTTAGAATAATCAAACCCATAGTTACCCATATTTGACATTAATTAATCATTTTTGTCTTATTCCTAGATTCCGAGATTCCTTACTATGCTAGTTGGCATCCACTTGCACCTAGAAGTCAACAAATGCTAAAACTAGCTTAAGGAGCACTTTAGAAACATCCTGGAAAAGATTTTGACAACTATGCAGTAATTCCATAATGGCAAAAGCGCAGTTCTGCTTTTTCTGAAAGCTGCCTTGCTTTTAGCAGTTTTTAGGCAAAAGGGAAAAGCTAGTCTAGGAGTAACTGTCTTGTTTTTTGCCTTACTTGTCCTCTTTTTTCTCAATCCAAAAGCATGGATCTGATCTCTTTCCATCACTTATCAGCTGGTACATCTCACTCAGCAAATTCGTGAGCATCTTGAGAGATTAGGAAAGTGATTTATGCACCTATGGGGGATTTTGACTAGTTTAGTAAGCCTGTTTTTTTGTCCAATTCGAATAGCATCCTTATGCTTTCGAATCTCTAATGTAATTATATATTTGGACAGCCTATTACTTGATGAGGTTGGCTAATGTATACTTATTCAATACAGGATTGTGTTATGCTCCATATTCAGTCTCCTTTTGTGGAATTTTGCATGTATGACTAGTAATTTTGTGAGTGTAATTGATCTACAGCTTGGGCTTAATTTCCACAGAGAAGCTAAAAAATTCTTGGTTTCTAGAGGCTTCAGTGGGCTCTCTTGGACTAGACCAAGTGGTTGCAATGGAAGAAGACATTGTGGAGCAGCAGTCTGAGCGACTTGGCAAGCAAGGCCCCTCCTTTCTAGCATCAATAGCAAGTCAGAAGAATAATTGATTTGAATCTTAGGAGAGCATATAGTTTGAGTTCGCATGTAAAAGTCATAAAGCCATATGTTTTATTAAGTGTAAAGAACATACATATGCCCCCATATTTTAAATGTATATGAACCAGTACATGCAATGAGGCCAATTTTAGGATCTCTTCTTCCCAATCTTAACTCTCTCCCGACTACCTTTTAATAACGCGTCTAGTTGACCATGTCAACTTTGATTATTAGACTCCATAAATTACATGTCCATCATGTTCTCTTTTAATAAAAAATAGGGATTTATGATTCTACATCCGAATTTAAGCTATATGTCCCCCTAAGATTCAGATCAAGAATGGCCATCATGGGTTTGGTTAATTATTTTCTGCTAAATTAGCATGTTTTACAAGTCTGTATTTTTGCTAGGAAAGTTTGTAACAGTATTACCAGAATCGTCATTTAAAACGCGATTTTGTGATTTAAGCTAAAATCTGGCCCTAAACGATCCGATTCAAATCTGGTCGATTTTACTCGGGTTGACCGACTTTTACATGGTCAATGAGACTTTTACTCGCGATTTAAACAGACTCTTGAGTTGAAGTCACGAGTTTTTGGTTCGCGTGCACAAAATTTGTTACAAACTCGATTTTTCCCTCCATTTTTTCATTTTTCCATTCATTGTGGGTGTATTTGAGCGTCCCACGTGTTTTCTTCAAGCAATGACCATCCGATGCTGCTACTGTGAATGAGCAGTGACCATCCGCATCGTCTTCAAGTGCGTCGTGGCTGTGATGTGCATGAGTGCAATGGCAACCTGGACATGACTATGTGTGAGTCGTGGACTCATGACTGCATGGATACCTACTTGCAAGCAACGTGTGAGTCGTGACTATGTTTACCTATACACTGCGTGTAAGTCGTCACTCTTATACACTTTAGGATATTCATTTATTATTATTATATAATCTATTATATAGGATACTCATATATTATTATAAAATATGTATTATATACAATGTATATACTTTATTAATGAATTATGTATATTATATGTGTTATTAATGAATTATATATATTATATATATTTTGATATATATTATGTATGATTTGAAAATATATATTATATATGATTTGATATTTTTTGGACATTTATTAATAACTTGCAGTGTATGGACATGGAAATTTTGAATAGCTATGAAAAATGTTTTTTTATTCAAAATATGTGTATATATTTAAGTTTTTGTATTTGCCCATTTTTTCCCGATTTTTTCCCGATCCGATTCAAACTCTTCTCTCTTTTGCCTCACCGATTTATTGTCAATTCTGATTCTGGCAACTATTGTATTGTAAGGTCTTATACAAGCCATGTAGTAGACTGTAGAGATAAAATTCTGATTATTGGATAATCTAATACACCTTTTTGGACATTTTAAAGTTTTTGGAAGTATTCCAGACAATATTTCCAAGCTTTTTGTATTAACAAGCTGGACGGTAAGGTCGTGGCCCCCCTTTTTATATTAATACAAATAGTAATTGTTCCTATTAAAAAAGGGGGGGACTGGAAATATTACATCTTTCCAACTTTTGTATACATGTGAGTAGATGCAGAGACACACACACTTAGAATCTCCCCCCTACTTTCGATATTGTTGTTGTGGGGCATAGTATCTCAAATTGGTTCTTTTTATGATTTCAAGAGTCATGGGATGTCACTTAAAAACTCTATACATGATCTCTTTTCTAGAAAATACGCAGTGCTCTAGTCAAATATGATAAGGAGAAGTCAACAGGGTTTGGTTTGATGGTAAAGTGAGGGTATTTACTATTTCATACCCCCACCAATGTTCAAATCCCCTAGAGACATTTTTGCCCCTCATGAGCCATCTCACCCATGCAAATGGGTTGCCTCTCCTACGTAAGTAGTCCGTTTTTGCCCCTCATGAGCCATCTCACCCATGCAAATGAGTTGCCTCTCCTACGTAAGTAGTCCGTTAGAGGCAACCCATTTGCATGGTTGAGTCAAGGAACGGACTACTTACGTAGGAAAGGCAACCCATTTGCATGGGTGAGATGGCTCATGAGGGGCAAAAATGTCCCCATCCTCAAGGAATGGACTACTTTTCTTTTTTTTGGAAAAAAAAGTAGTCCGTTCCTTGAGGATGGGGAAAGGAGAAAGTCCTGGGCAAATTTATGAATATCCCCCAGTTGCAGCATCTCAACAGAAGCATAGTTATATATAGATAGATAGATAGATAAGAGAAGGGAAAGTTTGGCCATTGTAATACTGCCATAATGAGGAAGGGCACGCTTGCTGCTGTAAATCGGAAGCATAATGGAGAAGGGAAAGCTTGGCCATTGCAATATTACCATGATGGAGAAGAGCACACTTGCCAATGTAAATTGAAGCATTGTCACTATATAATGGAGAAAGGCACACTTGCTGCTGTGAATCCGAAGCATCATCATTATCTTCCGATTTACAGCGGCAAGCATGCCCTTCTTCATTATGCAATGGCTATGACCATAAAATTTTCTGCTAATTTAGTATGTTTTACAAGTCTGTATTTTTGCTAGGATAGTTTGTGACAGTGTTACCAGAATTGTTATTTAAAACGCAATTTTGTGATTTAAATCGAAATCGGGCCCTAAACGATTCAATTCAAACCTGGTCGATTTTACTCGGGTTGACCAACTTTTACCCAATCAATGAGACTTTTACTCACGATTTAAACCAACTCTTGAGTTGAAGTCACGATTTTTTGGTTCGCGTGCCTAGAATTTGTTACAAGCTCAATTTTGCCCTCCATTTTTTTCATTTTTCCATTCATTGTGGGTGTATTTGGGCGTCCCACGTGTTTTCTTCAAGCAGTGACCATCCGATGTTGCTGCTGTGAATGAGCAGCGACCATCCCCGCACCATCTTCAAGTGGGTTGTGGCTGTGATGTGCATGAGTGCAATGGCTACCTGGACGTGACTACGTGTGAGTCATGGACTCATGACTGCATGGATACCTACCTGCAAGCAGCGTGTGAGTTGTGACAACGTTTACCTGTACACTGCGTGTGAGTCGTGACTCTTATACACTTTAGGATATTCATTTATTATTATTATTATTATTATTATATAATCTATTGTATAGGATACTCATATATTATTATAGAATATGTATTATATACAATGTATATACTTTATTAATGAATTATGTATATTATATGTGTTATTAATGAATTATATATATTATATATATTTTGATATATATTATGTATGATTTGAAAATATATATTATATATGATTTGATATTTTTTGGACATTTATTAATAACTTGCAGTATATGGACATGGCAATTTTGAATATCTATGAAAAATGTTTTTTTTATTCAAAATATGTGTATATATTTAAGTTTTTGTATTTGCCCATTTTTTCCCGATTTTTTCCCGATCCGATTCAAACTCTTCTCTCTTTTGCCTCACCGATTTATTGTCAATTCTGATTCTGGCAACTATTGTATTGTAAGGTTTTATACAAGCCATGTATAAGACTGTAGAGAAAAAATTATGATTATAGGATAAGCTAATACACCTTTTTGGACATTTTAAAGTTTTTGGAAGTACTCTAGACAATATTTCCAAGCTTTTTGTATTAACAAGCTGGACGGGAAGGTCGTGGCCCCCCTTTTTATATTAGTACAAATAGTAATTGTTCCTATTAAAAAAGGGGGGCGCTGGAAATATTACATCTTTCCAACTTTTGTATACATGTGTGTAGATTCCAACTTTTGTATACATGTGTGTAGATGCAGACACACACACACTTAGAATCTCCCCCCTATTTCTGATATTGTTGCTGTGGGGCATAGTATCTTGAATTGGTTCTTTTTACGATTTCAAGAGTCATGAGATCTCACTTAAAAACTCTATACATGATCTATTTTCTAGAAAATACGCAGTGCTCTAGTCAAATTTGATAAGGAGAAGTCAACAGGGTCTTGGTTTGATGGTAAAGTGAGGGTGTTTCATACCCCCACCAGTGTTCAAATCCCCTAGAGACATTTTTTCCCCTCATGGGCCATCTCACCCATGCAAATGGGCTGCCTCTCCTACGTAAGTAGTCCGTTCCTTGAGGATGGGGAAAGGAGAAAGTCCTGGAAAAATTTATGAATATCCCCCAGTTACAGCATCTCAACAGAAGCATATAGTTATATATATATATATATATATATATAGGAGAAGGGAAAGTTTGGCCATTGTAATACTGCCATAATGAGGAAGGGCATGCTTGCTGCTATAAATCGGAAGCATAATGGAGAAGGGAAAGCTTGGCCATTGCAATGTTGCCATGATGGAGAAGAGCGCACTTGCCAATATAAATTGAAGCATTGTCACTATATAATGGAGAAGGGCACACTTGCTGCTGTGAATCCGAAGCATCATCATTATCTCCCGATTTACAGCGGCAAGCATGCCCTTCTTCATTATGCAATGGCTATGACCTTAAAATTAGATTATTATTATTATATATGTAATGGCTGACCTTAAATTAGATTATTATTATTATTATTATTATAATTATATATGTAATGGCTAAGACCTTAAAATTAGACTATTATTACTATTATAATATATGTGCTAAGAAATTAGATTTATTACTATTATTATTACATTTTGCTAAGGAGAGGTTTGGAATTAGTAGTGAGTTGCTCTGTGACAGGTATAACACAAAATTAATATATCTGACATAGCATAACATAAAGGATCATCTGATCAGTGGCCCTCTTGTGTTTCTACTATATATATATATATTTTAAAACCATGATGATGAGACATAAAAATTTCAATTTTTAGATCACCATTCATCATTTAGATTTAGAACTAGATCAGCACATTATCATCATCATAAATATTTTAATATTATCATTCTCATCATAATCATCATAGTGCTACTAACATGATACTATGAAGTATGAAATGTTAAAACTTTTAACTGACATCATCAAGAATACATGAATCATGATACAATGCAAACTTCTAAGTTTTTAACATACAGTAATTAGGGCAGCCAACTATCATATTCATAATTCAATGTTCATAAGTTAAACTTAAAACATCATTACAAATACAAATTAAATCCACATAATCACGTATCATCAAAAATGTCTTTGCCCATGTAAAAAAGCTCAACATCATCATGTTCATACTCTCTAGAACTAGGAACATTGCTGCCTGTCCACTTGAAACCTCAAAATGATTATATCTTGGAGTGCCAATTCTATATTGGTAAAAAAGCTCAAAACCCTGCTTATATGTTCATCCATTAATGTTGATACCTCTATATGCAAGGCTCTTTATCCTTAAGATACACAAATGGATAGAAACGGGTATTTACCGTTTACAAGGTGCTAACAAAGTTGTACCTAGCCACTTTAAGCGGCCAAATGTAATTTTGGACGATAATGTAGGTCACTTGGACTACTAGAGCTAGGGATCAGAGTGGCTGATGCACATCCTCCAGTTCATACAAGAGGGTACTTATCCAGTGAAGAGAGATGAATGACTAGATAAGATAAAATAATTTTATTAATGTCCAACAAATGACCACAACAATAGGTCAATGGGACTGTGTAGTACCATGAAAATACAAAGAGGGAGCATAAAAGTAGCTCCTATAAAAGATAAAAAGCAGAACTTAAATCAAACCCTAGTTCTATAAATAGAGAGTCGGTCTCAAAGAAGAATATGTACAAGGAGAGATAGGAAGAGAGTTGGTCCAAGGAAGGAGAGTGGATCCAATAACTATGACGCAAAAATGGTGACGGTGAAACTATCATGGGCTACTGAAAGCATTGGAAGTATTAGGAGTATCTCTCCTACCATCCAAGATCGACTAAAGAAAGCTAAAAAGAGTACTCTATCTAGAGGAAAAAATAGAAGAAGAACAACAATGAGTAGTGCATCACTGCTTGGAGGAGGGTATTTGATGTTGCAACCTAGAAGAAGTCGTTTGTCTGCTGCGATGGGGCCGAGACTGTCCCCGTCGTTAGTGTTGGGCGGAGGTAGAGGTGGATTGTCGTGTCCTAACTAAACGGTCAAGGTCTGTACCATCCTCTGTCTGTCTCTAAGTTCCCCTAGAAAAAGGAAGCACTAAAAAGAAGTGATACACTGAATGGAGACTAGTCTCGACTGAGAATGTTGTTGGAGCGTGACGGAGAGAGGCTGAAGGACCTCCTGCAAGTATAATAAGGCTAGACATCTCTGATCAGGGTATCAGAAAAATCTAAACAAAGTCTGGAGCTCGCTGAGAAGAAGGGCCCTGAAAAGACAATGAAACCACCCGCAGATCTCGTAGTAAATGGAACACCGAAAGATGAAGTGCTCCTCAATCTCAACCTATCAAAGGTAACATACCTGGAAAATCCTATCTAACTAGTCAAGCTAGTGATCAGTCTCTATCCAGAGACGGTGAGAGCCCACTCTAAACTAGCCTAAAGGAATACAAAGAGTGTGTTCCCAATGTCGAAATGTGTAAGGGGGCTGAACAATGAGACTGTCCCTCATATCCAAAAAGTGCGTAGCGTAGAAGGCCATCTTGGGACATAACCCCCCCCCCTCCCAAAGGATCGATCCAAGTGACCTGCACAAACTATCTGTAAATGTCATCTCTAGTGATTCTGCTCAATTCCTATCTAGTAGGTAAAAGGAATCCAAGCACATTCAAGGAGTACCCAAAAGGAGGAAGTCGATCCATCGCAATAGTGACAGATGCTAAAACACCCACAAACCAACATCTAGAGCGACCCGAGGGATTGGCTGAGGCAATGACCTCTGAGGAGAGATAGGCCAAGTATGGGTATCAATCACACCCCTTTGTCATGTCAACAAATCTCCAAAGGCGGTGTAAGAGAGCAACAAGACTGGACATAGCCTCAAGCTGAAAAGGTCGAGCGCCAAACACTACGAAGTTACGAACACAATGGATTGAGGTACTATCTATTTGTATCTAATCATGCAACGGAGGAGGAAGATTTGTACTCTCTCTGTTGAGGCCCAACCAAACCTTAGAGCCATAGAGTACTGTGGGTCGAATGAGAGTATCCATGAGAGACATCTTGGATGAGATGTCTTGAAAATGGTGTATAAAGCATTGTCTCTCTAAAAGGGCTAGGGAGACGTATGCTTTATTAACTCAGGGTTGAAAAGCATGCTGCAGGATGAAACGAGGCCCTGTGAACTGAACCCCCAAATCGGTATAGGTGCTTGGATCTTGACCTCTTCCCCTCTGAAGAAGAAATGAAGATCAGTGAGTAGCTTCTTCGATCCATTGAAGATCATAACCTTGGTTTTACCCAAGTTGACCGTCAACTGATGAAGATCACAAAAGAGGGCCAAGGAATCTAACTGTCTATGCAAACCCTCTAAAAATGAGCCCAAGAGAACCATGTCGTCAACGAAGAGCAGGATAGAAATCAAGACCTGGTGAAGAAGGCACCCATCACCATCCTGAATGAGCTCATGTAAGAAAGACTCTAGCTCATCAATGTAAGTTCCAAAAAGAGTGGGGGAGAGTAGACACCCTTGCTTAACACAAATGGTACTCCTGATGAAATCTAAAATCCCATGGACCATACGAAGACGACCAAAGACCGACTCGTATAATCTCACAATGGCAGTCAAGAGGGTCTCTGAAATGCTAATGTCTCGGAGTCTTTGGAACAATGCCACTTTGGGGATAGAGTCGAAACCTTCCGAAAGTCTACAAAACAACAGTAAACTTTCAAGGATCGGTAACGTGCCTCCTCAATGATGGCACGTAGCGTAAGATTGTGATCAATGGTCTAGTGTGGTAGTCTGAAGCCTGCATGTCCTCTCGCTCTAAGTTGTCCCCTCTCAAGCTCCCCAGAAAGCTACATATGGAGGACTGTAGCATAAAGCTTAGAAAAAGTGTCACCAACCATGATTGTTCTGTAGTTGTTGGGATCGGTATTAGGGCCCGATTTATGGATTAGGTGAATAATGTGATGTGACCACAATTTAGGGAATCCAGTACAAACCACATGATTGAATAAATCAACCAAGTGACAATCAAGTGCTTGAAGAGTTCAACCTGGAACCCCTCCTCATCCATTGCTCTGTTAGAACGCATGGCCCAAACAACCTCCTAGACATCATGGGGGGTGAAAAGATAACGAGAGAGGGGGGAGAGGTAACTTGGATAAGGGGTTCCCCGGGATATCATAGAGGGAAGAGTTGTGGCAGAACATGGCTTTTGGATCAAGATCGAGCGGGAGATGAGAGTGGCGAGGGAAGATGGTACACCAAAAACAGTTAGGGGAATGGATAAGGGAAGTACTCGACTCTCGTCGCCTACGAGAGATGAAGAGGCGTTTCTTGTGGCGGAGCAGACAACGATAGGAAGCTTTGAGAGCTGGGTAGGAGGGGTGATCATGGTTGAAGGCATAACAAAGTTGGGTGTGTAGGTGCTTGTAATCATCATCATACCACTGGTTCATGGGGTAGCAACCAATATTTTGGGGGAGGGGGGTACAACGAGTGGAGTGAGGATAGATTTGAAGGGCAGTCTCCCAAATGATAGAAGAAAGACATGTGTACTTGGCAGAGGCAGATTCGAGGGAAGCGAATTGAGATATGGAAGGAAGTGTTTGGCGGAGGGTAGAAGTAAAGGTATCAGGGTCTCCCTCAACAAAGAGAATATTAGTTCGAGGTGTGGACTCGAGGGTGGAGGGGGGCGTCTAGGGTGGGGTGGTCCCATTTTGGGAGGAGAAGGAGAGGAGAGCATGATCATCAAGAGGGATGGGGGTCATGGTGAAGTGATGAATGAAGAGGAGAAGGTCTTGATTGGAAAGGACATAATCCACCACACTTTGACCACCACCGTGAGGCTGACAAGTGAAAGAATGGGAAGCCGAGAAGCAAGGGAGGCCATTAAGGATCAGTAGCTCGTGAGATTCTCCAAGCTGCGGGAGGTGCCTACCGTATCCTGTCAAAGGTCCCAAAAAATCATCAGATGATCAATGAAGTTCCACAAAAACTGGATCGATCTCCTAAACACAGAACACATCCTCAAATCAATCATGCAAAGGGACCTGGAGGGATCTGGTGCATGCATTAAAGTCACCCAATAGGATGACATCTCCCACTATGGAATGTTGGATGATGCCAAAGTATAGATCCAAATATGGGTCACTGTCAAGTTCACTATGGATAGCGAACTGTGATGAGGCTAAAGGGAAGTAGCAAATTGCAATGAAGTTATCTTTGAGGAGAGGGGGTAATCTGTTGAATCAAACCCACATAAACCTGGCAAACTCATCTGACCAAAGAAACTCTACCCCAAAGAGACTCCTGCACTAAGCATGCCACGCCCCAGAACCGCGAACCCCACCAGAAGACCGGGTTTCCTGATGACATACAGACAACCAGTGATAACCTGTAATATCCAAAAGTCGCCTGACTGGACTCTCATGAGTCTCGGTAATAAAGAGGAGATCTGAAGAACCAAGAGAAGTCCACAGTTTTGAGAAGCTGATAGTTTTGACATTCTTAAGGTTTGAGGTCAGAAAGTTTTCTTTATGCTGCAAGTGCAATAAGCATTTTATAGTCTGAGTCAATTGGAATGCACATAAAACTCAATTGCAAAGCTTTTCTCATGTCTGGAGTCAACCCGAATACAGATTTTAGTTACGTGCAATGCTCTAGCATACAGTATGGTGTGCTTGAACCAATCTATCTTTATTTACGTGTTTAAAAAATTCTCTGAAAGCATGCAACATAGAATTGCTTCAGATATTTGATTAATACAGGGATACCGAAAAATCGGTGCTTTACAGTCCAGATTCCAACGCACTTGGACCTAGCAATGCTAAGAGATTACAGGAAAGAAGCAAAAAAAAAGTTTAGGTCACCCGTCGGCCATCACACACAAGCAACCTTTGGACAGAGCATTCGTAGGGAACTCGTCGAGTGTCGACCATACCTCGAAATCGTTGAACCGTCGCTCAAGCTTCGCCCCCGCGGATTGCAAACAACAGGATGTCCCTCAACGAGTTAACACTGTATACCGTCGCTCAAAATTGGCCACCGCAGACTGCAAACTGTAGCTGATAAATTCGTTTTGGTGATTTGGTGTCTCCTTTGAGATGGAACGTGGTGGATTTAGCAAGGCGAACCTTTTGGAAGGGTAGTGGGTCCTTTAGGGTTCCGAACTAGACGTTTAAACCAATTTAAAATCGATTTTAGAAATTAAAATTCCCCTGAAACGTGACCCCTTCCCTGAGATACTCACTGGTGCTAGTAGGACGTTTCAGGTAACTTAGGCTTCTAGATATCCCTCTCCTTGAAGCATATCATGTATCTTGTCTGCTCCTATAAATCTTCATGAAATATTTTTATGTGAAAATCATGCGACTGCGATGAACAACTATCTTAATAATCTCTTTGGTAAACCATGCACTTCTTTCTTCAGTACATATGTTGAATCACTAACTCTACTTATTTATGTGCATTTCAAGTGCAATCTCGGAAATGATGTTAATGTTATTACAGTTAAGCCCTTAACTTCTTTTGCATTAAAATGTAACTTTTAGTTCCAGCATATGCATTGCCCTTGAACCATCCATATTCTCTTCTATACAGAAAGGCCATAAGTGAAAAAGCCAATTCACCTTTCTGATTTCATCTTAAAACTGGTACCAAAAACAATTCAATAATGCTATGAAACTAAACTTGCATTCGGATGGTGCCATCTATATTAAATATCATTCGCAGTGTCAGTGACTGGAATGGTAACTTACAGGTTGTTGTACACTTGTCTAAACTTGGGCAACACTCTCAATCCCCTTCGTGTCTTCAGCAGAAAGAGGTATGTAACGTCACTCTGTCACCTGCCAAAGCTGTATTTGTATAACGGGCCAATTTCCAAAAGATTTGCTATTTGATCCAGAAAACATCCGTGCATGATAAAGCTTTGAAATGTGTTGTCTCTTTCTGTGTGTTTCGCATAATTTAGGAGAATGCTTAATGTTAAGTAGGAAGCGACGTACCTCTTTAAGAGAAGGGGACAAAAAAGATACCAAATAGACGAAAGCCTCTTCCGAGATAAAAAGACCATAACTTCTTGAGGAGCCTTCATCTGCTTAAAAACTATCCTCGTTAGTGGGCACACAAAACCCTAAACCCTTGTACAAAGCATTCTTGCGTATAGAACCTCTTGTGCTAATAGGTGTTACTTTGTTAGATATGGGATTCTTTTTCAGAGTGAGGTCTTCTTCCACTTCCACCATAGACCTTTTTAGGCATGGTTTAGTTACCTTATCTATGCAAAATAGCCAAAAGATAGTTATATTGTGAGTGTATAAGCTTGTATTAAAGGTATAAACAATTTATCTAAGGACTAGTTTAAGTTATTTACCTTAGTGATTTACCTAAGGTATAAACTATTTACCGAACTTGTAGTCATTGTATAAGCTCGTTGTATAAGTCCGATAGTATTGAGTTAAGATGCCCAGTTTACCGAATCCCAAACAATGCCTAATCTGATGCCTAATTTACCTAACCTGAAGAAGACTTATTGGTCATCTTAAGTAGTCATCCCAATAAGTATCCTTCCAAGGTGTATCTTTTTTAAGCCCGTATAAATATTACGTTTTTTACTTTCAGATTGATTTTGATGGAATTTAGCATTTCCAATATGGATAGATCATAACTTTTTACTGGAATTTATCATTTCCAATATGGATAAATCATAACTTTTCACTGCTCAAGATCCAATTTTGACTACAGAAATGGATATATACGCTGCAATTTTAGCAACTTGTACATAGGATTCAAAATTTTCATACAGGATTTTGGAAAAAAATCACCAAAAAACGAGGGTGAAAAATCTTAGAATACAACGTTTTTAATTATCTATCGGAGTAGTCTATTTGATAGACGTTTTGGATTTTCAGACCTTTTTTTATTGGAATCCGACTATTTTTTCAAAGTTTGAATTTTGAAGTGTCGAAATCATGTTTTTGCATGCATAAATGGATTCAGCATCCTCAAATACCCCAATGGCACCAAGATTATGCAAGTTTAGCAACTATCATACGCTTTTTCAAGAATTAATCTAAAATGTCCATCTATTTATGTGAAAAACAAGCAAGAAAACAAAAAACTCGAAAAGGTTGTAAACGTTTAACATTTAGATTACTGCTTATCTATCTAATACTTAGTGATCCCAAATACATACTATAGGGTCATGGTCGCACTTATTGGTGTTTTGGAATAGTAAGTTTATTGCCCCACTTTTAGGTTGTTTTGGAATAGTAGGTTTACTGCTTAATTTTTGGTGTTTTGGAACATCTTTTATTATTATTTTATAATTTATTTTTTACAAGTAATATGGAAAAAAAATTATAAAAATCTAAATAAATATTATGATAATTTAAAATATGTAAATAATCTCTTTAAAAAAAATCAATCGAAAAAACATGTAACTTGTTATCCACATAAAGAATCGAAGTTACATATGAACCAGACATTCCCTCCACTGTTCTCAAAAAACAAGAGGAGACCACCAAAACTAAACAACCCACTTACATAACAATATTAACTACACATTCGCACAAAACTTCACCTGTCATCACTTCTAATCTCAAACCATCAAACTTAGTATATGATCATACATTATGAGATCCATCCACCTAAATACAACAAAACAACTAACGCCTTTCTTCAAAAAACCCAAGAACACTCAGAAAACATGATATCACCTAGAGTCCATCAGCAAGCCATCCAAATATTCTAAGCATTGGATGAAGCTAGTCATTTCTCCAACAACATCTTTTGATAATGCATCAACATCCTCATTAAAGCATCAATAGATATGCCTGGAAGATAAGGCATGGAAGTGTTGCACAAGTACTCTAACTCTCCTCATCCAGCCATATACACCCAAAGCCTGCATAACATTTAATCCATTTACCTAATATATGATAACTTTTGAGTCACCATAAACATTCAGCTCCAAAAGACCTCTCTTCTTTGCAAACCAAAGCAAACCCCAACGAGAGAGAAGTCCTACCACTATATTAGTCCCCTTGCCAATTCCCATCTTGAGCTTGATAACATAATCCCTTCTCAATAATAATATCATACCTCCACCACACCACCCTTTCACCTAAGCTCCATCAAAAAAATCCACCAGGAATATCCTCTGAGAAAGAAGGCCTAATATAAGACTTTTAGGCTTAGCAACCTCAACCTTTCTTGATTCAAATACAACAGCATAAATCTTTGAAACCGTAACATATATAGAAGGCATAACATCTTGAAAAATACATCTATTACACATCTTCCAGACCTCCCAAAAAATAAATAAAGGAAAATATTTAAACTTTTCCTTTCTGTGAAACCACTGAAAAAAACTATCATCTAAATCATTCCCCTTCCATGCAAAATGAAGGTTTAACAAGCTACAAACCTCCTCCCAAACCCAATTGAAGAAAGAACACTGATAAAAGAGATGAGAAATTGATTCCATATTCTCCCTGCATAAATAACAATTACCAAGTCCAGAGAAGCCACAGACTTTCAAATTTTCCCAAACAAGAATACAGTCATTCAATGCTAGCCAACAAAAATTGTTAATTTTTGGAGGAATATGACTCTTCCACAATAAATTATTACACCACTTCAAAACTACCTCTCTGCTATAATTAACAATAACTTTATAAGCAAGTTTTGCAGAAACTTCCACGGACTTTAAGTTTGGACCCAAACAATACTATCACCTTTATCTTCAAGAAGGATCCCTGCCCAAGACAGAGAGAAAATGAAACTATTCCATTCATCAACAACTTGTAAAGGCAAGTTTACCTGCCTTGTCGAGATCCAGTAACCTTCACTACCCCACTCAACCTTCTTTATCTGAGAAATCACCCAAATATTCCTTTTATGAAGTTTTGAGATGAGAGGACCCAAAAGATAATCGTTCCCAAAAACACCTACAATGGGATCAATACCAACAAAGACTTGGATTCCTCGCCCCACCTTCTACCTAAAATGAGTACTAAGGTAAGGAAAGACCTTGCAGAAGCTTTCCAAATGCACGATGCTCTTTGCATCTTTAAAATTGGTTCCCTGATCCATTGAAATATAGAATCATTCCTGATATATTTTGAATAAACAACTTTATTTCACAAGCCAGGAACGAAAAGGGCAGTTCACATACTTTTAGCACACAAAGCCATATTAAAAAACTCAACATTTTCAAACCCCATCCACCTAAGTTTTTTGGAGGAGCTATTATTTCCCACGCAACTAAATTATGCTTATAAATCTCCAAATTTATGGACCACAAAAAATTGTACATTCTCCTTCTTAACTGAGTAATGATAGACTCTGGTAAAAGATGCAAAGAAAACCAATACACAAGAATACTCTGCAACACAACATTCATTAACACCAACAGACCACCCAAAGATAACCATCTATATGACCAACACTTAATTCTTTTTTCAAATTTTCTTACTAACCAGTTCCAATCTCCAGTATGATAGGTATCGGGTTTTAGAAAGAAACCAAGATACTTGAAGCCTTCCTTTATATCAGACTTTTGGAACGGGAAAATAGCAAGAATCTGCTCACGTATCTCAACATCATCATAGTTATAAAGGAAATGTGATTTTTTATCACTTACCAACATCCCTAAAGCATCACAAAAAAGCTTGAAGATCACTTTATAATGCATCCATTCCTTCCTTGAACCATTCCCAAAAATGATAATGTCATCCACAGACAGTAAGTGGGAAATATGTAGCTAGGAATAATTTTTTATACCTTTTATCTTGTTACACAATCTTCCATCATCGATCAACTTGCTATGTCCATCAATGACCAACAAAATTAAAAGAGGTGATAACAGACAACCTTGCCTGAGTCCTCTAGTGCTACAAAAAGAGGAAGAGGGTGCCCCATTAATCAAAACCACAAAACTAGCCGAAGAAATGCATCACATAATCCATCTCATAACTTCATAAGGTAGTCCAATTTGAACCAGAATGAGTCGTAGCAAAGAACAATCCACTAGGTCATAGGCCTTAACTAAGTCCACTTTTAAAATGAAAGCTTTTAACTTATTCTACTTAATCAAATGAAGACATTCTTGAGCAATACCTAAAACATCCATTATCTGCCTTTTAGGGAGAAAACCAAATTGTTCTTCAATCACACATTTCCCTAACACTACTCTGATTATGTTGGTTGTGATCTTTGTAATGATTTTGTACAACAAATTACATAAGGAGATAGGTTGAAAGTCATTATATGACTCAGGCTTATCCCGCTTTGGGATAAGAACAATAAAAGTATAATTAAGATCCTTCTGACCCATCCTTCTAGATTCACTAATAACCAAGGTCAACTCCTCTTCCAAGAGAGCAAAGAAATCTATAAAAAACTCCATCGGTCACTGATCAAGCCCAGGGATTTATCTTTTGCAAACGACGACAATACATCTTTAACTTCCTCCAAATCCACTTCTGCCTCAACCTTCAAACTTTCCTCTTCATTGAAAAATCTAGGGAAGTTTTTAAAACTTTGATTTGCTACTCCAAATTGAGTCTACTATCTTGATTGTAAATATCTTTGAAATAATTAACAACTTCGATATTTACACTCCTCTGATAATTTATCACCTCACCAACCAAATTTTCATTTCCCAAATAGAGTTTAAAATCCTTCTCTAATTAGCATACTTGTGAAATAACTTTGTATTGTTATCCTGAGCCTCAAGCCAAACTACTTTACTCTTTAACCACCAAGTTTCCTCTATTTTCCTTTAGATTTTTTCCTTCTGTGAAAACAGAAAAGTCAAACTTTCTTTTCTAGAAACTGAAAAGTAATCCTCACCGACCAACTCTTGCAGAATCTCTGCTTCCCTTTCTATCATTTCCAAATCTTTCAAGGACTCTTCCTTCTTATATCTTTCCCTCCTTCTCACATCTTTTTGGAGTATAGAAAGTATTTTAATAAAGCTCACCATTGGAGGCAATTGGATCGAAGCATAAAAATCCATCCATTTCTTCTTCATCGGAGTATAAAAGGATTCCTCTTACAGACAAACCCTATTAAATTCAAAAGGGTAACATTTTAAAGATTTATCACCATCCAAATAAAGCACAACTGCCTTATGTTCAAAGAAACTTGTTGACACAGAACATGATCCACACCTTCCCAAAGCATCACATAAGAAATCATTCATGAGAAACCCATCTAAACATTTTGCTATGCCATTTGATCCAGTCCTACCATTTGACGATGTGGTAAATAAGACACTTGGAGCGATGTCATTCACTCGAACACTCTAAAAGAAAGAACAAAAGAAATCATGAAGAGGATTAAAGATCCTACCGTCTCCCTAACTCTCCTTAACAACAAGAGTAAGGTTGAGGTCCTCTCCCAATATTAAACCTTGGTGATTCATCAAACTAGCATCTCTAACTTTTTCCCAAAACAATTGTTTTTGGTTGTAAGGACACATTCAAAATTCTGATAGTATATTCAAGATCCAGAAATTTACCTTCCACCATCAGACCTCCCACAATAGAGAAAGATTTAAAATCAGCAATTGTTGGATCCCAAGCTACCAATAAACCTCCTAACAACCCTAAAGCATCCAAAGCACAACACTTTCAACTCGGCTTAATTTTAAGAAAAATGTCACAAGCAGTAAAAGTCAACACCATAGTCTCTTGAAGAAGAACCATTGAAGGCTTCATAGACTCCAAAAGAATTTTAAAAGCATCTCTTTTGGGTGAGCTGCAAACCCCTCTTATATTGAAAGAGACAATTCTCATCAAGTAACCCCTCCACGGGTTGCATCTTCTCTAAGAGCCCCAACATCATCATGTTTAAAGGTATCATTCAAAATTTCAAGACCCCTATTGAAAAGGGAAGTAACCTTAGGGTTATAAAAGATGCTTTCTAGTTCCTCCTCTAAATTACTTTTTCCTTTTTTGTGTCTCGATTGTTTTCTAATAGTAACATTCATAGCTCTGATATACATTATAGGCAGAGTCTCCCCTTAATCATCCAAGACACATGAATAAGAAGGAATAGGTTTTGGAGAGACCGAGTCTAAAAGAGCAGGAAAATTTGACAGGGTGAAGGATTTATTTTCTTCAGTCAAGGAAGAAGGAAAAATGTTAATATTTAACAACTTACCTGGAGACTGTAAAGTTTTCAAATCCTTTTTTAGAAGCATTACTCAAAGTCACAAAATACCCCTTTAAATAAATACGATCAACAATCAAACTTCCGCACTAACATTATTCAAAATCTCTCTAGGGTTTGCGCAACATGAGGAGAAATTCTGACAACAACATGTTCCTCTTCTAAAACCCTATTCCCCATACAAGACTGATCATCCAACAACAATAGACTTGAAGTCAAATTCCCATTCTCCCCACCAGATCTATTAATCGACAACCTTGACAAAAGAGGAGATGAAAGGAACAAAGATCCCTTACCCCCTATCCCACCACTAATAGCTCTCTTCCATTCAAAACCAGTCTCCAAAAAAGATTTTCAAATGTTTCTAAGGATAAGAATTTTGAAATGACTGGGATGGAATTACAAAACTTACCCAGAAAATCAAACACCTAAGCCGAGTCCACCAGGAGAGGAAAGAGCATCCCAGAATCCAAGCATTCAAGGTCCTCCTTCTAGGGTGAAAAAGTTTCATCAGTAGAGCTCCTAAAACGAGAATTTGAGCATTGAGCTTTAATGTTTCCAGTTTGCCTACAAATATTTCATCTAAAAGGGATTTTCCAGTAGTCGACTCATTGAACAAAAGTACCCCCTTGCCAGACCACCTCCAGTTCTTTTGGTAATTCCTCTGTAACATCTATCTCCATAATCATACGAGAAACACACCAGTAAAAAGACAATAATTGATCTTCTTCTACAAGAATAAATATCCCCAAAGTATTTTCCACCTTCATAAAACTAGTTAAACACCAGCAATGAAGTGGAAATCCAAGTAACAAAACCCACAAGTGTCGTTTCTTCAATTTCTCCGTCTAGGGATTAAACCCTACATGCCTCCTGGTAAGAACAAGCAAACCATTTTCAATCACCCAAAACCGCTCTTTAATCTTCAATTTGTCCTTAGTCAATAGAAATTGAAAACAAATCCAACCGTTCGTCAACATTAATACCCAAGGCATTGATTTTATGAGGGGTTTCCATTTTAGCCTGACCCACTCCAAAATCTCCTGCCTGAATAGCTTAATAAATTCGAATTTACCCACCAAAGCATTTGAAGGAAATGTCAAGCCCATATATGTGGTCACCTCCTTACCCATTACGCAAAGTGTTTTTCCTCTTTTGACCCTCTCAAATTTTAGTCTCCTGTGAGCTCTATAAGTTTCCCGAAAACGAGATTGTCATGCAATACCTTCCTAAAAAAAACTTCTTCCTGTTCCAACACTAAAGGAGAACCACGAGCCACTAATTTTACCTTAGTAACAAAATCCTTGATAGGGGTTAATACATGAGGTAAAGAAGAAATATTTATTTCCACCAGCAATGAACGAGTAGCCTCGTATTCAACCAACAAAAAAGGGTTGGTTATAACCCACACACATAATGAGTGAAACGAAGAAACCTTACCCTCCTTTCCAAAAGGTTTCCCTCCTGAAAAGAAGGGTGTGTCGGTCTCTAGAGTTGATGGGACATGCGTCCTCTGACACCCAAGACCCTTCATCCATCTGTCCCTCCCTACCTGCCTCGCGTGGGCCATACTTTTGGCAAAGAAAAATTGTGAACATGAAAAAACTAAAACAATCCATGGAAACTTGCAACTTTTTTGAATTGGTTGGTACTAGGCCAACCCGAAAGTAAGCTTAACTCCAATAGACAATAGAAATGCAGGAAAAACCATCACTAGGGTTTAAAAAAAAAACTCCAAAAAGGAAGAACTTTCAAAGAAACTTGATTTTAGTTGGAAAATAAAATTTAAATAATCTATAAATTTTATTTGTTCATTAAAATAGAATTTTAATGCATGTTAGCATTGAGATATCCATATTATAGCTAAAAACAAGGACAAAGTGTAAGTCTATTTGTAATGGTTATGTAGCATACATCTACCAAAATCTCCAAAATATTACTTAAGCATAATAATAACAATAAACAGATAAAGTTTATTTATAACTTTGATTTACAACAGATACCATGTCTATTGGTATTTCCACTCTTCAAATTGGTTGTGTCACTTTCAATATTAAAATTTTACATTCAATTTGAATGTTTTACCTATTTTGAACTTTTTTATGTGTGGTTTTGGATAGAAAATCATCACTCTCAACATGCATTAAAATTGTCTAACTCGTACATTTTACGGGTTATATAATAACCTAGCAATCAATTTTTCCTTGGAGGGCTCCCCTGGAACTTCTCAAAGTTGACAAGTTATGATTTTAATTCCCTTGGGGCTTGGCATCATAATTAACGTAAATGATTTATTGCGTTAATATAGTGCCTCCTTTTATGGTTTTCTCCTCATAAGCCAATTCTCATATAATCTAGATTATGCAAAGAACGAAACAAAGGCAAAAATATAGATGGACACAAAAAGAAATATTGCAAAAAACATAGTAATACAGTGAAAACCTAACTTCTATCATTAAATGAAATGGAAAAAGATTGTAAGATGTAAATCAATGCAAACTAGCTATAATGGTCATAGCTTATCTTTAAAGAGAGATGTGTATGTTGTGTGCATTCACAAGAAGACATTACAAGATGCCAAAAGTGCATTTTAACATAAAGTATGATCCCCTACAATGCAAAACCCTAAAGTTCCAAAACCCTAACTGGAAGAAATGATGTGGGAAAAGGAATACAAGCCTTGAGGAGGCTAGTTGATACATCAACTTTTGAAGGCACAACTTTTGCATACAAACGATGTTTAGGGTGTTTCTTGGACTATTATAAAACTTGATCCATGCTCTATGAGTTTGGTAGCCCATGCAATCTAAGATTGCATTACCTATGTAAACTACCAGAAACACGAGGGAAATGGCCCAAAAACACTTTGAAGTTCAAGATCTAAAACAATTTAGTCAAAATGTCAAGATGTGGAACCATGTTGAATCAACAGAACTTATAGTGGCCACCAATATCACCACAATCAATTGTCCCCCCTAGGAAAAAATAATCCCCATTGTGTCAAGTTCCTTCATGAGAAAGGAAACTTTTATTGAATTTGACTCTTGGTGAGCCACTAGCCTGGTGAAGAAGTTGCCCTACTTTAACAACCCAATAGAATTAGATATATTTTTTAGTGTGCCCTTCATCTTGGTGTCCATGATCCAATTGATTATGCATACTAATAGTAATCAAGATTGAGTTTTGTAGGGGCCAAGTGTTCAACCACCTCTGAGATGTCCAAGAGAGGTGGAAAATACGTGACACATACCAAGGAAAGGGTATACTTAATTCAAAAGCATTCTCACCCACAACCTTAATGATGGTGTACGACTCATATTGGAGTAGGTGAAGCTTATGATGTGGTCCTGTGAGATGCTCTTCCTACAAATGTTGTGATACCTTATCTCCCAATTGAATCTTGTGTGGAACATAATGTTCATCGTGGCATTATTTATACTTGGCATTGGATTTTTGGAAAATATTATGAACCTATTGTTAGATGCAATGGATCCATTCAACAAACTCGATTGCTCTATTAGCCTCAGTCCGAGCATCAAAGGTTTCTTCCTTTGTATATGTAAAGGGAAGAGATACATCAATTTGGGTCAACAACTAGAACCCCAAGCACACTTTAAAAGGGCTATGGCCAATCGGTCTATTTAAGGATTTGTTATAGCTATCTTAAACATGAAAAATCCTCTCAAGTGCATGGATGTTTGAGTTATACATTCCTGAGATATGAACAATCATCATGTTGACAACCTTTGTTTATTCATCAATTTCAAGATAGAAGGCAATCAATTGGGTCAACTTGATGTCCATCCTCAACCATAGGTTGAACCAAAAAGTACTCATGAACCTATTGTCCCTATCTTGAATAATTATTGGTGGGAACCCAAATACACTCGAAGCAGAGCTTAGCAATGACCTCTATTGTGATACTCTTCTTGTAAGGTGTCAAAATGGACATCTCAAATAATCGTTCAATGACCACAAATACACGATCATTGTCATGTTTATTTTAAGGAAAGTTGGACTTATATTATATGGAGATGAAATTCGAGGGTTTATCTAAGGTAGAAAGAGGGATGTACATCCCATGTTTCTTGATGGAATACTTGATGATGTCATGATTGAGATTTTGCCAATACAAGTACTTTTGTAGCGTTTCCATTGTCTTCTCCACACTAAATTGTCCATCCACTCAATTGTGGTGTGCATTCTGTTATCACTCTAGGAAACTCCTCTAGGTTGTAGCTTGAGGATGCCTGGTAACTTACAATGTTTTTTGGGGTTTTCTAAAATAGATCAAGTCAGGTGACCTATATGACCTTCCACTCTCAAGACATGTATGAAACTCAATCAGGTACAAGGCTTTTAGTTACCACTGTTCAGAGGTTGACAATATGGTGCAGGGATGGAGAACTCATCATGCTGGCAGACTCATACATAAAACAGATACATATAAATGGCTAAATCATGATAAGGAAAACACTTATAATTCAAATCACATTAACATGCCAATAGGGTGAGAGCTATTAGACATTAATTAAACTTGAATATAACCTGAATAACACATTCAAGCATAAGCATAGAAAAGACAGAAATGGAAGCTGAACAACTGATAACAAAAGAGCTTATATTAGGTCACGAGCAAAATGAGAAGCTTGACAATATTATTGGTCTACAAATCCCCGAAGTCCAACCCTTTCAATAAAATAAGTCTTAGGCTTTATAGCCTTTACAAAATACTCAGATCCTGAAAACTTGGATCTGATTTAACAAAAATAAACAAAATAATTGTTTTTTGCAAAATTAGGTTAAAAAACCCTAATTAACTACTTGTCTAACTAACTGTAGAATTAGTTCACTGTATGAACCTTCAGATAACTAAGGTAACTGCTGGAAATCGCTACCACTGGCCCTCTGCTGGTTAGGTCACTATTTCACTTTGACAGCTAAGTGTTGGTGGCCTTTTCTCCCTTTATGTCATAGTAAAACTGAAGCACACCTTCCATGATTTTTTCTCCGGCGTCCTTCATCTTCAGACTTTGTCCCTAAGCCATCCATATTCGCCCAAAACTGGTCCTGCGTGTCAAAATTTAATTTTATGCCTTTGTCTACTTTCGGTTGTTAAGAAGCCAAAACATCGGAACTGTTAGCTGCTGAAAGCGGCGCTTTTGGTGGCTAATGAATTGCCCTAGTGTCCGCCTAAGCCACCGAAAGCCCTGTTTTCAAAAAATTCATAGGTTTCTTTCAAAAATGTTCTTTTAAGTCTATATGCTCAGCTTTCCTCTTCAGTAGGCTCTATGCTAGGAGGGTTAACAGCATCTTGGCTTGTTTCTAGAGGTTGAAGGCTAACTACAACTTCAACTAGGGTTTCCAACGTGGGGTGGTTGCTAGGGTTTACCTTGACCTCCTTCAACTGTAGTCTCTGAAGCCTAATCATCCTATACAATCTAGTATTGTCTTTCATGAACCTTAGGTTTCTTCTTTTTAGCAAGATGTATCTTCCTCTCATCTCCATGAAGGAATTATGCAACTGCTTATTCCTCTTGGTCAATATTTCATTATTTTTCTTTATCTGCCTTTCCAAAATCTCCATCTCATACACTTGCCTCAGTAATTGATTTATCTTTTGAGTTTTGGGCTTGTTGGAGGAAGCCTTCTCTGCTAGTTCCTCTTGCTCTTATGGTGTAGGGGATGGTAGTTCTTCAGTCACTGCTACAATCTGCAGAGCTAGGTCTGCACCTTCCTCTTTTCCCTCTTTAGAATCTAAGTAGGGCAGGTTTAAAATGTTCTCACTGTGTGCTTCAACTTCCTGGCCCTTTTCACTGAAGTCCAAGTTTCTTTTGACCTTATTGGCTTTGGAAGAGGAAGGAGCCTATTCTGCTGCTACTGGGGATATAGCCCTTCTTTTCCTTTTCCCACTTCTTGGTGTGCTCGATTTTTTAGCAGGAGATTTCCCCTTTTCCTCTGGATGAAGGCCTGTCTCAAAACCATTCCAAATTAGGAAATAAGGCCATGCCATATTCCTCCTCTTTAGCAATTCTTGGACCAGAAGTTGGATAAGGCCATGATGAGACGGTCTGCCAACAATATTGGTTGGCTGGGCCTTCACCTGGTGTGCCATCTTTCCGAAACTTCTGTGTAAGTAAAAGGGAAAATTCAGTGGGCTTTTACCTATGAAGTGGTTCATCAACTTAAAATAGTAAATCATAGCTCTGTTATATCTCCCTTCACATGTTATGTAGACCACAATGGCCTTCAGCAGTTGTTACTACCTCTCTTCTATCCCGGAGGATGGTACACTCTTCTTCCACACAACCCCTCTATGTTCAGGCTTTAGATAAGATCTGAACTCCACATATTTTGGTATGGTAGTCTTAAACCACTTCTCTCCTGTGCTAGGGAGTTCAGTTACTTCAGTAATTAGGGCTTCATCTATGTGGAATTCCTCTTTGCCTATGATTGGATTGGATCCATCAAATGAGAGAGCAAATGCCTCAGCCACCTGCTGATGTGAACCTTGTATCTTCTCACAAAACCTATAGCAGCTAGCATCTTGGAACAATTTACAGACCTCTGGATGTGCCTCCAAATAGCTGATATCTCCCAGTTCCTGCCTAAGAGTAGGTCCTCCCTTCTTCATCTTGCTGAATGCCACTCCTGGGTACCTACAAAAATAAGTTTAAGTTTTGTATGACAGTGTGTTAGCAGGCTGCTTCTCAGAGATGGCTTTCTGGTGGAGAGAAATGCTAAGGTCGAAGGTGAAATGTATTGGAGTTTTGGCACTAATTATCAGGGATTTTTATTTCATGATGGATGTTGAGGTCATAAGGTGATGGATGTAGTTGATCTTCTCAATAACCCTTGCCCAACAATCATATTTCAAATCAACCTGGATACCCGGTGAGCTTTTCTGTTATTCCTTTGGACAGGTGGAAGAAAAATGAAGGTTTCAGATCCTATCAATCCTTTATCAGTTTTATAACGACCTCCTTCATTTATTTCCACATGCAGTTATGCAGACCCTTGTCTTTTCTGTGGTTTATCACGCCTTTTATTGATCGTTATCTTGTTGACACGGTTTGATTTGACCGATATCTAACCATTTTTCTCCTTTGCCTTTTCGGTGGTTAACAGTCTTCGGGAATTTGTCTGTAAGCCACCAAAAAGATGGCTTTCGATGGCTAATGAAATGATAATCCCTTCTCCCAAGCCATCGAAACCATTTTCCCAGCGTCGTGGCGAAACCCAACTTTCGACGGATAGTGGCCTCGCCGAATATTCCTTTTAACTGCCGAAAACCCGTCCTTTCAGTGGCTAATGAAACGTCAAAGCTTTCGCCCAAGCCACCGAAAGCGCTTTTTCCCCCATGCCTTTTTTCCTGCTTTCGGCAGTTAAAGCCTGTTTTGAACTGTTCGCTAAGCTTCTGAAAGCCTCACCTTTCGGTGGCTAATGAGATGTCTGAAGTCTTGCCTAAGCCACCGAAAGCGCCTTTACCCCTGTCGCTTTTGTCCGCTTTTGGCGGTAACACCCTTCTTGGTCTTTCCACTAAGCTGCTGAAAGCAACACTTTTCAGTGGCTAATGAGTCGTTTGAAGTCTCTCCTAAGCCACCAAAAGTGTTTTTACCATTTACTCGCTCGGGCTCGCTTTCGGTGGTTTACCTTTATCCTGCGTTAAACTATTAGCTGTCGAAACAAATCCTTTCAGTGGCTAATGAGCTATTAAGAACCCCGCCTAAGCCACCGAAAGCTATAACTTCCAAATTTTTCAACCATAGTAAAAATAGAGACCTTCAATTTGCTAGTCATCCTCAAATATTTCATTACATGACTCGAATTCTTCATACTATCAAAATAAATTTATTTTGGGAGATAACATATGGCTCCTACTTGGGGATGGGAACCTCCCTGTGAGGTCCCAAGAACTCCAGACCAAAATGCCTTTCCCTGAAAACAACTAAAAACTTAACACTATCATTTACTGTTCCATTGGGCATGGAGTTTATTCTGTAAGCAAAAACAACCGACTAACTACTAATTTACAATAACAAGGCCTCAAAGCCTCAAATAAAGTAAAGTTTCAGAAAATGCACATTCACTGGGCCATCAAACACCTCTTCCCCTTCCAGATTCTGCAATTTGAAGGTGTTATTCGTATGTACCTGAGCTATCACAAAAGGGCCAATCCACAAAGAGTCAAACTTTCCATGTTTTCCCTTGTCCTGTCTGACAGCATCCCACTTGAGGACCCAATCTCCAATCTGAAGGTTGTCTACTTTTTCCCTTTTGTCAAATATGACCATTATCCTCTGTTGATGGGATTCTGATTTTCCTATCACTTATTCCCTGACTTGCTGTAAATCTACCAAATCCATCATCCTCCTCACCATATCATTTGGTTCATCTTCCTCCTCTTGAAAGAATTTTGCCACTGGCAGAATGAGCTGAATTGGAAAAATGGCCTCAGTACCATAAACTAACTTGAATGGAGAAGTCCCTATAGATCTTTTGTATGTTACCCTATCAGCCCATAAAGCAAACTTAAGCTTAGAATCCCATCTTTTCTGATTTGTCTCCAATAGTCTTCTGATGATCCTGACTAGGCTTTTGTTGGATGACTCAACCAGGCCATTGCCTTGAGGATAATAGGATGTGGAATGCACCAGCTAAATTCCCATTGACTCACACATTTTCACCAATGCCCCGGCTTTGAAAGCTGGTGCATTATCAGTCACTAACCTTGCTGGGCAGCCAAACCTGCTAAAGATATTCTCATATAAAAACTTCATAATGACCTGATGAGTGGCATTCCTGGTGGGTACTGCCTCTATCCATTTGGTAAAGTAGTCTATGGCTACTAGGATCCATTTATGCTGCCCACTGGAAGATGGATTTATTTCTCCTATGGAATCCAGACCCCATTGCTGGAAAGGCCCATTCACTATAATAGGCCTAAGGGGCAAGGATTTGAGTTGATGCTTCCCTATAAATATTTGGCACTGATCACAGGCCCTTACAAAAGTACATACATAGGCAAAAAGGACTGGCCAATAGTACCCTGCCCTCAGGATCTTGTGGGCTGTGGTCTTCCAATATTGATGGCCCCCACATGTGCTGGAATGAAAGTGATGCATGACCTGATCTGCTTCTTCTTTATCTAGACATCTCAACAAAATTCCGAATAGATCTTTCCAGTACATTAGTTTATCAACTATGTAGAATTTAACAGATTTTAATTTAAGAGCTCGTGCTTGATTAGGAGTGAGACCAAGAGGAACTTCTAATTTCTGCAAAAAATGAATAATACCTGAGTACCACTCACATGAAGACAGGTTTTTAGCCGCTGGTTGAATGTCATTCTGATCTTGAACTCCCTCTGCTGCTACTACAGTTTGCAATTTTGCTGATTTGACACAAGTGAAGTTTATCCCCATTAGTTCACATTTTTCTTTCGCCATGAGTTTGGCCAAGCCTAGTCCCTTTACTAACTTAGTGGGCTTCACCTCTATATCAAACTCAATGACCTTGGCAATCCACTTAGCTCTCTTCCTATCAATGTCAGGATGAGTCAAAACATCCTTCACAACAGCTAAAGGGACATAGGCGATAACTTTTGTAAGAAGAATGTAAATCCTGAAGGTCTTCAATGACTTGATGAGATCATAAGCCTGTTTCTCAATTGGATCATACTTCAGCTCAGCATCTCTCAATGTTTTGCTGAAGAATGCAATTGGATGATCGAGACCCTCATCATCTTTTTGTAACAGCACAGCTGCCACTGTGTCATAGGATGCAAATGAGAAGATATAAAAACTCTTGGTATAGTCCGGACTAATCAGGGTTGGGGATTCCATGATAGCCTTCTTGATGTCTTCGAAAGAGATCCTTTCCTGGTCAATCCATTTTATTTTTGCATCCTTTTTCAGCATGGTTGTTATGTGTTTTACCAGCTCAAAAAAATTAGGGATGAACCTCCTGACAAAATTTATCTTACCCAAAAAGGACTGAATATCCCTTTTTGACCTCAGTATGGACAACTTCTGGATTGCTTCCACTCTTATCGGATCAATCTTTACACCTTCAGCTGAGACTATGTGACCTAGGAGTTTCCCCTCACTGAGTGCAAACTGGGACTTCTTAGGGTTGAGTGAT
Source organism: Pseudotsuga menziesii (assembly GCA_001517045.1). Classification (NCBI taxonomy): domain Eukaryota; kingdom Viridiplantae; phylum Streptophyta; class Pinopsida; order Pinales; family Pinaceae; genus Pseudotsuga; species Pseudotsuga menziesii. The sequence goes on from LPNX010515077.1 coordinate 151,658, forward strand.
ATTCCAAACCTCTTGCACTTTAGAAATACTCTCCTCAAATGCTGCAAATGATCATGATGGTTGTGAGAGTAAATAGTCAGGTCATCCAAGTATATAAGCACAAATTTATCTTTCAACCATACAAAATCTAGGTCCATGGCTCTTTGAAAATTAGCCCCAGCATTCATCAGCCCAAATGGCATTTTAGAATACATTAAAGTGCCCCATGGGGTGGTAAAGGTAGTCTTCTCTTGGTCATCAGGGTGCACAACAACTTGGTTGTATCCAGAGAAGCCATCCAGGAATGACATGACACTAGCCCCTGAGACTTTTTGCAACAGGTGTTCCATCTTGGTTAGTGGATAGTTGTCTTTTTTGGAACATTTGTTTAGGTTTCTAAAATCCACACACAACCTGATTTCCCCATTCTTCTTCCTTACCACTACTAGGTTTGCAATCCACTTGGAATACCTAAGGGGGATTATGATTTTGGCTTTGAGGAGCTTATGGATTTCTTTTTCAATTACTGGTAATAGGAGAGGACTAATGGATCTCAGCTTCTGCTTGAAAGGGATGGTGTCCTTCTCCAAAGGAATCCTGTGCTGGATGATATTGGTGTCATAGGTTTTCAGGTCACTGTACTCCCAGGAAAAGATATCAACAAATTATTTTATCAGGCTGCAAAATTTGGACCTCTGATTAGGAGTCAACTCAGTGGACAGATTTATCAGTTTTGGATGGCTTTGGCTACCTATGTTTTTCTCTTGGACAGTAGGGTTTTGCTCCTTTTTGATAGGCTTGAAAGGGATGTCATTATGATCGAAAAGCTCTTCCAAAGGTACTAGAACCCGAGGTATATAATTGTTGGGTAATTGGACAATGTTCTGATCAGCCACTTTATCTTTCAACTTGAGCTGTTTGGATTCCTCCATGTTTAGGTTTTCCTGATCTATATGTATATCAGAGAATTCATCTACTAGCTGAAGGAATTTGCTAAGCTCATCATCATTCTCAAACACCTTCGAAAATTTGACATTATCTGGAAGGGAAGGTCTGTACTTGACCTGAACATTATAGCTGAGCTAAGGAGGTAAAGGAGGAACAAACAGACTTGCAGAGACAGCCAGGGAATCAACGAGGTGATTCAAAGCCCTAGGTATATATGTTAGTTCAAAAAACATAAAGGAGTCTCTGAGTTTCCATACCTTGTCCCTATAGGCCTTTAGTCTGACATTTTTTGCCTGAAAAGTGTTGTTGACTTGCTGTATAATAAGGTCTACATCTCCAAAAATTCTCATGCACATGATCCCCATCTCGTTGCCAGCTTTAACTCCTAGTAGCAAGGATTCATATTCTGCTATATTGTTAGTGGTTTTAAAATCAAGCTTATAAGACCGATGAATATTTTCCTTGGATGGAGAGATCAATACTACTCCTCCACCTGCTAAGCTTTGAGTGCTAGCTCCATCAAAATACATGTTCTAGACTGCTGTGGTCACTTCTTCAGCCTGCTGACAGGTGGGATTAGTAAGCTAGACTAATGTTTCCTGAGAATCATTTATTTGCAAAATGCATGGCCCAAAATCAGTGTCTACTGCATAGATGGGGTGGTTTACTGAATTCCTTTCATTGCTCATGATGTAGGCAAGCTGATTATCTCTGTAAAGCCTCTTGGTCTCCCCTCCAAACATGGGGATTGTGGCATATGTAAGGTCCATCTGAAGGGTGCCACCTAGCCTTTTGATCCATGATCGAGACAACAAGAGACCAAATTTGGGAAGGATATCAGCCACTACAATGTCCATCATGATGCTTTTTGAAGGTAGCTGAGTTAGGTTCACAACAAGGTCTTTGATGAGGCCCATGCACTTGACCTTTCTGGATTCAAAGGAGAATAAATCATGGTAGGGCTTTGTAATGCTGAGACCAAGCTCATCCATCATAGCCTTTGGCATTAGGTTATGGGAAGCTCCTGAATCCAGCAGACAGTTATGAAGGACTTTATCATGGATATTCAAGGATATATAGAAAGGTGGGAAAGAGTCCTTTAGGTCTTCGATCATGGGGCCTAGGGTTACAATAGGTTTGTCATCTTGCAGATTTACAAAGTCAGTATCAATATGCACCTTTGGCTGAAGAGAATTCATAATGGAAGATTTGAATGCATCATTTTTCATTAGCTCAATTAATGGGAAATGAATCTTCAATTTCTGAATCTTTGACTCAAGGTTGAAAGAATAATGCAGTCTATCAGGAAACCTTACCTCATGTACTAGACCTTTGAGTTGGACATGTTCAGGGCTTGATGAAGGTGTTGTTTTTTGCAATGGTTTGGAAATGACAACCATTTTCTTTGGTAAAACAATAGCCTTTTTAGCCGGTGCAGCAGGCTATTTGATAGTAACAACATTCTTCTTTAGAGGAGCAACCAACCTGGACCTTAGATTATACCCCCCTTGACCATCATCCTAATACACTATTTCTTCACTGATCTGCTCATCAATTAGGGCTTCCTCGTATTCTAATTGTGTTAGAAAAGAATAGTCAACCTCATCTTCCATGAAGTGGATGTGTTCTTCAGCCTCTCCTTCCTCTTCAATGAACTCTTGCTCTTCTTCTAGTACAACATTCTGAAATGGAGCCCTAATTCTCTGATCTTCCCCTTGATTCCTTTCCCTTATGAGGATCTGAATTAGGGGGTTTCCTCTTCTATAAGGGACACAATTAGGGTTTCGGGGAACAAAATCACTTGGACCTTTACCCCTCATAGGTATCTTCCCTTGGTCCTTCAGCTTAGACATTTTAGCAGTTAGTTTATCTAACAGTTTGGTCATTTTGTCAATCTTGTTCTCTGATGAAGAAGCCCCAATAGGGTCTGCTGGCTACTTATTCCTGTCTATCTTTCCTTTAACCTTCTGAGATGCCACAATGTTTGATTCTACCTCTAGGGCAGCATCCTGCATGAGTGATAAGGAGGCAGACCTCCTTTCTCTGAGAAGCAAGCAGAAATCAGAGTCAAAGGCATTTGCATAAGTTATCCTGGCCGAGGTATCAGTGGTCTTGATTTCAGTGGGGATCTTGCTGTACATATTGTTGAAACTTTTGGTGAAATTGGAGATAGACTCCCCGTTCTCTCTTTTCAAGTTGCTGAACTCTGTGATATAATAGAGGTGGTCTCTCCTCTCTCTCCAATGTTTTAGAAAGATATCATCTAGGGCTTCAATACCTGCTACTGATCCAGTGGGCAGTTCTTTGAACCATTTCCTAGCGTGACCATCTAGGCTTTGTACAAAAACCCTAGTCCACACATCTTCCTGTTCTATATTAATGTTCTTAGCATAACTGTAAAATGCCTCTAGATGTTCTTTAGCTGTGAAATCTCCCTCTCTTGTGAACTTAGGCATGTACTTGAGGTAGTCTTCAGTGGGCATGGCCGAGAGAGGGTTAGGCAAATTTAGGGGGGCATACCTAGCTACCAGGATCCTTTCCATTTTGGTCTATTGAGGGGCAGCCATATTGGAAATGGGTATGGAAAGGGTGGAAGAAGGCAGTACTGATGTAGGTAGTAGCAGAGAAGGTGGTGGTAAACTTATCCCAGTGGAGTCACCAAGGATTGGATCTTCACAAGCAGCAGTGCTTGAAGATGCCCAAACCCTGGAATTTTTTGATGTATTTATAAATTCCTGAGAATTAAGTGTTTCAGCATAAGAAATAATAGCAGAAATATTTCTTGAAATACCTGATGTAGCTTCCTTTGTAGCACTACTGGTCTGCCTTAATGAAGCCCTAGCTCTTCTTAGAATCTCTTCTGGATCTGAAACCGGTGTTGCTAGTGGCCCCTGAGGGTTTGCTCTAGTACTTGATCTTCTTTAAGCCACCTTATTTCAATGGAGTCTATAGATAGACGATTACAACCAAAATAATGTCCAAGCTTTGTCTATCATCAAAGCAAGGATCTATGTCATCTCCCAGGGAAGCTCAGCTTCAATATTCTCTCCCCGGCAACGGCGCCAATTTGTTATCAGTCCAGGAAACTCCTCTAGGTTACAGCTCGAGGATGCCTGGTAACTTACAATGTTTTTGGGGTTTTCTAAAATGGATCAAGTCAGGTGACCTATATGACCTTCCACTCTCAAGACATGCATGAAACTCAATCAGGTACAAGGCTTTTAGTAACCACTGTTCAGAGGTTGACAATATGGTGCAGGGATGGAGAACTCATCATGCTGGCAGATTCATACATAAAACAGATACGTATAAATGGATAAATCATGATAAGCAAATCACTTATAATTCAAATCACATCAACATGCCAATAGGGTGACAACTATCAAATATTAATTAAACTTGAATATAACCTGAATAACACATTCAAGCATAAGCACAAAAAAGACAGAAATGGAAGCTGAACAACTGATAACAAAAGAGCTTATATTAGGTCACGAGCAAAATGAGAAGCTTGACAATATTATTGGTCTACAAATCCCTGAAGTAGAACCCTTTCAATAAAATAAGTCTTAGGCTTTATAGCCTTTACAAAATACTCAGATCCTAAAAACTTGGATCTGATTTAACAAAAATAAGCAAAATAATTGTTTTTTGCAAAATTAGGTTAAAAAACCCTAATTAACTACTTGTCTAACTAACTGTAGAATTAGTTCAATGTATGAACCTTCAGATAAATAAGGTAACTGCTGGAAATCACTGCCACTGGCCCTCTGCTGGTTAGGTCACTGTTTCACTTTGACAACTAAGTGTTGGTGGCCTTTTCTCCCTTTATGTCATAGTAAAACTGAAGCACACCTTCCATGATTTTTTCTTCAGCGTCCTTCATCTTTAGACTTTGTCCTTGAGCCATCCATATTCGCCCAAAACTGGTCCTGCATGTCAAAATTTATTTAATGGCTATGTCTGCTTTTGGTGATTAAGAGGCCAAAACATCATAACCGTTAGCTGCCAAAAGCGGCGCTTTCGGTGGCTAATGAATTTCCCCAGCATCCGCCTAAGCCACCGAAAGCCCTATTTTCCAAAAATTCTTAGGTTTCTTTCAAAAATGTTCTTTTAAGTCTATCTACTCAGCTTTCTTCTTTAGCAGGCTCTGTGCTAGGAGGGTTAACAACAGCCTGGCTTGTTTCTGGAGGCTAAAGGCTAACTACAGCTTCAGCTAGGGTTTCCAACGTGGGGTGGCTGCTAGGGTTTGCCTTGTCTTCCTTCAGCTGCAGTCTCTAAAGCCTAATCATCCTATATAATCTAGTATTGTCTTTCATGAACTTTAGGTTTCTTCTTTTTAGCAAGATGTATCTTCCTCTCATCTCCAAGAAGGAATTATGCAACTGCTTATTCCTCTTGGTTAATATTTCATTATTTTTCTTTATGTCCCTTTACAAAATCTCCATCTCATACACTTGCCTCAGTAATTGATTTATCTTTTAAGTTTTGGGTTTGCTGGAGGAATCCTTCTCTGTTGGTTCCTCTTGCTCTCGTGTTGTAGGGGATAGTAGTTCCTCAGTCACTGCTACAATCTACAGAGCTAGGTCTGCACCTTCCTCTTTTTCCTCTTCAGAATCTGAGTAGGGCAGGTTTAAAATGTTCTCACTGTGTGCTACAACTTCCTGGCCCTTTTCACTGAAGTCCAAGTTTCTTTTTACCTTCTTGGCTTTGGAAGAGGAAGGATCATGTTCTGCTGCTGCTGGGGATATAGCCCTTCTTTTCCTTTTCCCACTTCTTGGTGTGCTGGATTTTTTAGTAGGAGATTTCCCCTTTTCCTCTGGCTGAAGGCCTGTCTCAACACCATTCCAAAATAGGAAATAAGGCCATGCCATATTCCTCCTCTTTAGCAATTCTTGGACTAGAAGTTGGATAAGGCCTTGATGAGACAGTCTGCCAGCAATATTGGTTGGCTAGGCCTTCACCTGGTGTGCCATCTTTCCCAAACTTCTGTGTAAGTAAAAGGGAAAATTCAGTGGGCTTTTACCTGTGAAGTGGTTCATCAACTTAAAATAGTAAATCATAGCTATGTTATATCTCCCTTCACATGTTATGTAGACCACAATAGCCTTCAACAGTTGCCACCACCTCTCTTCTAGCCAAGAGGATGGTACACTCTTCTTCCACACAACCCCTCTATGTTTAGGCTTTAGATAAGATATGAACTCCACATCTTTTGGTATGGTAGTCTTAAACCACTTCTCTCCTGTGCTAGGGAGTTCAGTTACTTCAGTAATTAGTGCTTCATTTATGTGGAATTCCTCTTTGTCTATGATTTCCTTGGATCCATCAAATGAGAGAGCAAATGCCTCAGCCACCTACTGATGTGAACCTTGTATCCTCTCACAAAACCTATAGCAGCCAGCATCATGGAACAATTTACAGACCTCTGGATGTGCCTCCTGTTGAGGCCTGGAAATTCGCAGGCAACAACAGCAAGGGATTCTCCCCAGTCAACGTTCCCAATTAGCCCGTGACTGTTTGGTATAGGGAATCCGTCCGATTTGCAGTCCGGCTACCGTAGGTCAAGTAACAAAACAAAGGTTGTACCGGTTGCGGCCCTGTCCACCGTGTATTTGTATTTTTTGACTTAAGTATGATATGCAAGTGCCTAATTAACCATGCAGGGTGATAAAGATGCAAAGAGTAGTCACAACGTGATGCGCAGGTTCTTACCTCTCGTCTTAGAACTCACAAGCATCCAAATCATGCAAGAAAATAAATACTAACTAAACTATCTCTAGAGAGCTGGGTATTCATTCATGAGTAATGCGCCCCTGTTCATGTGTTATGGCAAATCATAGATAGCTGTTCTTATAATCAAACATATAAACATGAATAAAAGTATATATGATAAGATAACTCATCAACAGTTAAAATTTTCATTACCCAAAGTGGAAAAGACATCATAAAGGTACTGAAGAACATTCAGACAAGAACATAGGTTCAAGAAATTAGAACACTCTTACAGCTAATGAGGCACAGCTGAAAACGAAATAGTTCACATTCAACATTGCTCATTTAATCACATTGACATATTCCACATAGTACTTCCTCCAACAGGCAAAATTTGCAGTCTCTGGTTGTAAAACGAAATAGTTCCTCTTACAAGCATTAAGTTACAAGTTTTTCCAGGGAAAAAGCCCCTTCTAAGTTCTACTTTCAAATATTTAAACTACCACCGCTGACCGCTTGGGCTGCCCCCCCCCCCAAACGTATGAACTTCCGGTCCTTCAAAACGCTTCATCTTCCTATTTTATTTTCTGTGCGCCTTCATGATATGATGAGTAACTGACAGATATTTTTGGATCTGTGCCTTTATCGCCATTCATTTTGTCCTTTCCTTCATTTGTCCTTCTTGCGATCCTGATGGTTTCGGCTCTGCTTTTACCAAATTACCCATCTCCCTTTGCGCCGCAGTAGTTTGACCATTCTCCGGAAACCACCTGCAATCAAACGACGTGCATCATTGAGCGAGATTGCATTCTAAACAAACATCATATTAAACCAACTAACGGCTAATCCACAAGAAATGGCCCAGTGCACCACTGTTTCGTCCACCTACGGGCTTGGGAGAAAACATCAACGTCGGGAGACGGAAAAGTTAAGACCTGAGCTGCGGGCGGGAAAAGGAAAAAACCAATCGGAAGTCGAGAGGACTTTGACATCGGAGGCTAAATGAATTTCCCAGCCGCAACGGCGGAAAAGGAAACGTTGAGGATTTGCAACCTGCGGGTGGGAAAACTCTCCATCGGACGTCGGAAGGTTTTACACTTCGGAAGCTTAACTACTCTAGGAGCCGCAACGGCGGAAGAAGAAAAAGTTAAAGCCACGTGACGCATATCGGAGGGTGGAGTGCTTTGATCGGAGGTCAGAAGGCTTTACATCGGAAGCCAAATGACTTTCCCAGCCGCAACGGCGGAAGAGAAAAGGCTACGGGTACGCAACTAAAAAGGTTAACACGCATCGGCAGTCGGAGCGCTTTATACTTCGGGTGCTAAGCCGCTTTGGGGGCCGCAACGATGGAAGAGGAAACGGCTACGGCCTCCAATTAAACAAAAATGACGCTCGATCAATAGAAAAATTAAGTGTTCGGACAGCTTTAAAATTCAACAGTGGTCAAAATCCATTTCACCTTTGAAACAACGGCCCATCGAAGAACAATTAGCAACATTAAACTCAAATCTGCGACCCCAACAACTTCAGACACACGCAACCTCTGAAAACAGGCCGAGAGTCAAACTTTTAAAAACATCCAACATTAAAGCACGACCAAAAGGTTCAAAGGATCCAACGATTAAAAACAACGCTAAACCATGAGGAGGGGCCCAAAATTTAAGAAATTTGGGGGAGAACGGTTGCAGCTGCAACAATTGGCGATTACCTGGTGAACCTAGAACTCTGGGCGATTATTCTTTGAGTGACAGACTGTTTAACAACAAATGCATCTATTGAATTCTTCCAGCTATCTAGATTTCTCAAATGATGGAAGTGTGTACCTTTAATCATTGATGATAGTCCAATTTGGGAGTGTGGAAACCAAGATTTTCAAGTCCAGATAACTCTGTTGAGGCCGGAGGATGAATTTCATTATTACTTTCGTCTTCAGGTAGCTGATAGCTTGGACACCACAAGATTGTAGCATATGGTAAACAGAAATATTCGTTTGTTCCTCATTCCCATGCCACTTTAGCACTTTTTGTGCTTTTGGATTTTTGTCCCTTTTCATATGAGTCCTCCTGCATGTCTTTCTTTCTGAATTTTAATTCAGGCTCCTCTATCCCATAGTGTCCTTTTGTGTGAGCGGTGTACTTCATGTTTCAGCTCACGGACGGAGAGGAACTTTCAGCAATTTAGTACTTATGATTTAGCATTTGCTTTGATGTATGATGCTTTCATAGGAGTTTTTTGACTCTTATTTGCCTTTTGGCATTCGTTTCTTGGCATGGGATCATTTATATTTAATATACTGTTCACCTTGATCCTTTCCATGGGTCCTTTGTTGTCGCCCCTTAGAACATTTTAAGTGTGACGTGGATGGAGCCTCAACATAGTATTCCAAACTCTTTGAATCTGGTTTATTTCACAGGGGTTAAGCAGGACTTCAATGCACTCAGACCTATTCGAGAAAACTGCTCAACTGGAAGAAGTTCTTTTAGACAAACAACAACACACAGTCTGATGCCCAAAAATGTTTATCATTCCCAAAAAATTTGGTGTTCCCCATGTAACCACGGGCTCGTTCCCTTTATTGAAATAAAAAAAAACTCAAACTAAAACCAACTGAAAAACATGACTCAAAAGAAAGCCAAACAGATTATTTATATACAAGACAGAAGAACTCAAAGAAACTTAGGAAAAATAAGGCTTGTGAACCAAACCATTTATTGGTAAGTTCTCCTCCCACCCCTGTAAATCTTGCAACTTATAAGTAGAAGGGCCAAGCTTTGCCGCAATCTGAAAAGGGCCTACCCACAACTGCTGGAATTTAGTATGTTTTCCTTTCTCATCGTGGGGGTGATCCCACTTGAGAACCAGATCTCCCACTTCAAACTCTTTTGTTCCTGCCTTATGTTTGTCAAACCATCTCTTTATTACCTCATGTTGTTGCTTAAAGCGCTCTCTGGCTTTAGATCTAGCCTCTTCTGCTTTGAGGAGATTATTTATCCTTATTTGCAAAACTTCATCATTCGACCCTCTAGACTCTTGAGCTATTACGGAAGAAGGTAGCATGATATTGGGAGGAAGAATGGCCTCTTTACCGTAGACAAGGGTATATGGTGACACTCCTATAGCAGACTTGGGTGTGACTCTATCAGCCCAAAGGGCATTTGGTAGCGCTGAGTGCCAACTCCTCTGGTTTTCTATTACAGTCTTCTTTAAAATTCTAATCAGATTTTTGTTAGAGGATTCAGCCAGGCCATTTCCTTGTGGGTAGTAATTAGCAGAATAATGCAATTTTATCCCTTTATCATGACCAAAAGCAGTTAATTTAATTGATGAAAAGTACTTAGCATTATCAAATACTAACGAAATTGGAACTCCAAACCTGGTCATGATATGATCTTGTAGGAAGCTGATGACCTCGCCTTCATTTATCTTGCGCAGCGGGATAGCTTCAACCCAGCGAGTGAAATAATCGGTCGCGGTCAGAATGTACTTGTGTTGTAGGGAGGAATTTGGTTTTATTTCTCCAATGATATCCAACCCCCATTGCTCGAATGGCTCCGTGATCATCACCGGCTTTAGGGGTGCTGCTGCTTTGGGTTGTCTTCCACTAGACCTTTGGCAAATATCACACTTCCTGACATGTGCGTGTGCATCTTTGAAGAGCGTAGGCCAATAGTAACTGGCTCTGAGGATTTTGTGAGCTGTAGTATCTCCTGAATAATGTCCCCAGCAGGCCCGTCATGCAAATCCGTCATTACTTTCTTCGCATCTTCTTTCTCTAGGCATCTAAGAAGAACTCTGTCATATTTTTTTCTAAATAATATTCCCTCAACAATTTGATAGGAAGCTGATTTAAGATGCAGCGCTCTTCTTTGCTTAGAATTCCAATGTTCTGGAAACAGCCCTGCCTGCAGGTAATGTACGAGATCTCTATACCAAGACTCGGGAGCTGTAAACAAAGGACATACCTCCATTACATGTAATTCGGCTTCATCCTCCCAGGCGTGTTCTTCATTTTTCCCATTTTCAGTCATCAGTTTGCACAACCCTTGTCCCTTAACTATAGAGGCTGGCTTGAATTCAAGGTCATACTCTTGAAGAGTTGTTACCCAGTTGCTCCTTCTTTCTCCTAACTCCTTCTGTACAAGAAGGGACCTTACAGCTGGGTAGGGGACGATTACCTTGGTTTTATTTTTTAAAATATGAGGCCTGAATTGCTTCACTGCTTTGAATACTGCGTAAGCTTGTTTATCAATGGCTGGGTAATTTAATTCGGCCCCTTGCAGACCAGTGCTCATGAAATATATTGGGAATTCATCCCCCCCATCTTCCTTTTGCGTAAGCACAGCTGCTAGCGAATCATCGGATGCAAAGGTATACAGAATAAAGTCTTTATCAAAATCTAGGCTTTTCAGGGAGAGTGCGTGTGCAATAGCAGTTTTAATTTTGCTGAATGCGTTCTTCTCAATCTCAGTCCATTTGAATTGTGCATTTTGATTCACCATCTGCTGCAGCGGCTTGACAATCTGAGCGAAATCAGGCACAAATCTTCGCACAAAGTTTATAGTTCCCATAAATGATTGCATCCCTTTTTTATTATGAGGTAACAGGATCTGTTCAATGGCCTTAATTCTTTCTGGATCTATAGAGATTCATTTCTTTGAAACTATATGACCCAGCAATTTGCCCTCCGTGATAGCGAACACACACTTTTTGGGATTGAGCGAGATGCCATATTTTCGACAGCATTCAAAAATCTACCTTAAATGAAACGCATGCTCTTTTTGAGAATATCATAATATCATCAAGGTACACTACAACACTACGACCAATCAATCCACGAAAATCTATGTCCATAGCCCTATGAAACGTCGCTCCAACATTTATAAGCCCAAAGGGCATCCTTCTATAGGCAAAGGTTTCCCATTTGGTTCTGAACGTTGTCTTCAATCTGTCTTCTTCGGCTACTAATACTTGGTTGTAGCTAGAGAAACCGTCTAATAACGAAAACAGTTCAGAACCTGAAACCATTTGTAGCAGTTGCTCCATGGGTGGAACAAGATAGTTATCTTTGTCTGAAGCACGGTTTAAATTCCTAAAATCCACGCAGAGTTTGATTTCTCCAGATGTTTTCGTCACTGGTACCAGATTTGATACCCACTCAGAGTGTCTGACCTTAAAAATGATTCTAGCATCCAATAATTTTTTCACTTCACTCTGAATCAGTGGTTCCAATTTCGGATGCATTTTTCTTAAAGGTTGCTGATACGGCTTGACACCAGCTTTGATGGGAATAACATGTTTGATGATGCTGGTGTCATATGTTTTCAAATCTTCGTATGTCCATGCGAAAACATCTTTATATTGTTTAAACAGACTGACAAACTTATCTCTTCTGCTGGTGAACAACATTTGCCAAGATTCACAAATTTAGGATTCATCTCAGTCCTTAAATTTATCAGCTCAAACTGTAGAGATGAGCTGTGAGTCTTCACGTTGGCCGGTCTTCTGAACTTCTCATTTAAATCGAACATTCTTTCTAACGTTTTGACTCCTTTAGGGATGAAATTATCATACTTCAGCTGAGCCTGATGTTCTTCATCATCTATAATTGCTCCTTTAAATACCTCGTCATTTGTTAAACATTCTATAATCTGTTGGTCATCATCGAACACTCGTAGGTTGGTAATCATATCAGGTACTGAGGGCCTGAAAAGTAATTCAACAGAGCATCGATTATTAGTGGGTACCAACCTAGCGGCTGATGTGGCCAACAAGTCAGCCGCTGCATTTTTAAGTCTTGGAATTGAAATAATATTGAATGCATTAAAACATTTAAGCAGGTCCCATACCTCATTTTGGTAAGCCTTTAAGTGAGGGGAAACACAATGTATCTGATTCCGGATTTGTTTCACAATAATTTCAGAGTCTCCAAAAACTTTTAAATTACTTACCTTTAATTCAATTGCTTTCCTCAAGCCCTGCACCAGCGCTTCATACTCAGCTATATTATTCGTACATTCAAACTCTATTCTACATGAACGAAAATGTTTATTCTTCTGGGGGTCGATCAGGACACAGCCGGCCCCTGACCCTTCTAACGTCTTAGAGCCATCAAAAAACAAAGTCCAAAAATCACTAACTACTGAATGCGAATCTACTCCTACGGCTAAGTTTACTATGTTACAGTCAATCTCATCAGCCTGTCAGAATCGAAGGAGATCAGGCTAAGAGTCTGATGTGTTGCTGGCTTCTTCTGCTTGGTAATTTCCTAGTTCCAACTCAATAAAATAGTTTCCCAATACAGAATCCACTGGTTCATTCTTCTCATCCAATTGAGTAATGTTATATTTCATGTGAGGCTCCCTCAAAATCTTAATTTGGTTCGGACTTCCTTTATATGGCAACCACAGATGTGACCAATCAGAAGCAAAATATCCATTGAGTTTGGCCGACCAATCTCTGCTCAGGACAAGACCATACGCGTCTGGTATATCAGCCACCACAATATTAATGACTTGGCACACTTTATCATTTGATGCCAAACGGACTAGGACATCCTCCATCTCACCAATCACCTTTACATCCGTTCTGTCCAACTGAACAACCCTCCACGTGGATGGCTTAGGCTGTCCATTTATCCTTTTACAGACTGATATTGGCATGACATTAATGGACGCCCCTGAGTCTACCAGACAATTATGTACGTTGTGATTGAAAATTTCAAATGTGAGGAGGAAAGGTGGATGTTTGATTTTAGACTTACCTCCAATGCTGGTTTCTTCGATTTCTTCTTCTTCCTAAGGTTGATTGACAGTGGGCATCTTTTCGTCCAATGCTTCAAGTGCTTTTAATAGTCTTTCTTTTTGCTGCGGCACTTTGCACATTTCAAATAGTGAAACGTTTGCCCTCGCCTTCTTAATATCTTCCACGATGTCATAATCCATCTGCTGTTCAATGGGATGAGGTTTATCAACATTCATCTTTTCTTCATTTGGCTTGGTCAACGTATTCTTCTGCTTAGGATCTTGGCTAGTAATAGTGAATTCTAGAATTTTATCATCTAAGGATTTATTTTGAAATTTCTTAACATTTCGCTGAAGCCTCTTAATCTTTGGGAGTATGAGACTGTCTTCTTTAACCGACCCTTGGCTTCTTGTTGCTACATTGGTTTCCATGACGTCCTTGTACCCCTGATTCTTTTTCTCTTCAGCATCAAATAATGAAACAGAATCCCACAAAACCATGGTTTCCTCTTCTTGTTCTTTCGTTGAAGTAGTATTCTCTTTTCTTTCTTCATCTCCCTCTTTTGTTAATCTAGAATCCAACAGTTGATTCATGACCAACGTCACCGAGTTTATCCATTGAGGACAATTCTTTTCAGAGTGTGGTTGTTGGTGAAAAGTGCAAAAATTGTCCATGCCTACCTCTGTTAAATTCATAGATGCAGAATTGTGTGGAGGAGTTTGAGACTGATTGTTATCCTCTCTTTTCTTATAATAGGGCTTATAGAACTTTTGTGCTTCCTTTTCTTTCTCCAAGTCTATGATTTTATTAGAAAGCTTACGCATCATTTTGGCCATACTTTAATAATCTGGTGATTTCTCTTCCTTAGGCTTAGTAAACAATAAGGCTTTCCTTCCCCCACCTTTCTCTCTTGACTGTTCGGGATAATCTTCGATACTTTCTCTTTCAGCCTCCACTACTTCTGCCTCTTCATAGGTTTCCGTCAAAGTAGGCTTGGCCCTACCTTTGGCAAACATGGCCAAATCACGACCTAAAGCTGAAGTATAATACTCAATCAGTACCTTGTCCGAAGGTTTATCAGCTTCAATTTTTTTTTTGAGATATGTTGCAAACCTTTATGTGAAACTGTGCACCTTTTCCTGTCTCTCTTTATTCAAGGCGCATAGCCCTTTCATGAGGGCTGCATGAGTCTTTTGAATCGCATACTTACTTCTGAAAATTCTCTCGAAGGTATCCCAATCAGGGATAGAGTTAGCAGGCAACCCAAAATACCATGATGCTGCAGCTCCTTTAAGGGTATGCGGAAATAGTCTGCAAACTACATCCTCATAGTCCCCAGCCCTCAACCCTTCTATCGCCAAGTAAAAACTTTGCAGGTGATCATCTACTAGTATCTTCTCATTTGGGTCAAACTTGGGCAGCATCTTTCCAAAGGATTGAGGTAAATCATGTAGCGGAGGCATTAGATTTAAAGGTGATCTGGCTTTCCAGGCAGGTGGTGGGTTTGGTGGGTTGGGTGGTGGATTAGTATTTACTCCTGCCATGAGTCTGGGTGGAGAGTGAGGAGGTGAGAAAATAGGAGTGTGAGCAGGAGAACTGTGAGGGGTATCTGGGCCTTCTTGATTAAAAGGTAGTGCAACTTCCTGTAAGGCTGTTTCTACAAGTTCTTCCCAGTCTCCAACCAGCACTGAGTCTTCTGCTATAGGACGATCTTTCCTTTTATACTCTCTTCTGGGCAATTAAGGGATGATTGGCAATCCTCCAATCTTCTTTACATATGCCCTAGTGTGTCTTCTCAGGTCATTAACAACTTCGTTGCCAATAGAATATAGATGTTCTCTATTCCTTTCTTCCGGAATTGGATTATGAAGCCCATTGCTTTCAGAACTGTTACCGGTGGAATAATCTCGGGAAAACGGGTTTCCTCGGCTAGCCATGCACTGGCGGCCCTCCTTATAGCGCCAGAACTGTTGAGGCCTGGAAATTCGTAGGCAACAACAGCAAGGGATTCTCCCCAGTCAACGTTCCCAATTAGCCCGTGACTGTTTGGTATAGGGAATCTGTTCGGTTTGCGGTCTAGCTACCGTAGGTCAAGTAACAAAACAAAGGTTGTACCGGTTGTGGCCCGGTCCACCGTGTATTTGTATTTTTTGACTTAAGTATGATATGCAAGTGCCTACTTAACCATGCAGGGTGATAAAGATGCAAAGAGTAGTCACAACGTGATGCGCAGGTTCTTACCTCTCGTCTTAGAACTCACAAGCATCCAAATTATGCAAGAAAATAAATACTAACTAAACTATCTCTACAGAGCTGGGTATTCATTCATGAGTAATGCGCCCCTGTTCATGTGTTATGGAAAATCACAGATAGCTATTCTTATAACCAAGAATATAAACATGAATAAAAGTATATATGATAAGATAGCTCATCAACAATTAAAATTTTCATTACCCAAAGTGGAAAAGACATCATAAAGGTACTGAAGAACATTCAGACAAGAACATAGGTTCAAGAAATTAGAACACTCTTACAGCTAATGAGGCACAGCTGAAAACGAAATAGTTCACATTCAACATTGCTCATTTAATCACATTGACATATTCCACATAGTACTTCCTCCAATAGGCAAAATTTGCGGTCTCTGGTTGTAAAACGAAATAGTTCCTCTTACAAGCATTAAGTTACAAGTTTTTCCAGGGAAAAAGCCCCTTCTAAGTTCTACTTTCAAATATTTAAACTACCACCGCTGACCGCTTGGGCTACCCCCCCCCCCAGACCTTCCGGTCCTTCAAAACGCTTCATCTTCCTATTTTATTTTCTGTGCGCCTTCATGATATGATGAGTAACTGACAGATATTTTTGGATCTGTGCCTTTGTCACCATTCATTTTGTCCTTTCCTTCATTTGTCCTTCTTGCGATCCTGATGGTTTCGGCTCTGCTTTTACCAAATTACCCATCTCCCTTCGCGCCGCAGTAGTTTGACCATTCTCCGGAAACCACCTGCAATCAAACGATGTGCATCATTGACTGGGATTGCATTCTAAACAAACGTCAGATTAAACCAACTAACGGCTAATCCACAAGAAATGGCCCGGTGCGCCACTGTTTCGTCCACCTACGGGCTTGGGAGAAAACATCAACGTCGGGAGACGAAAAAGTTAAGACCTGAGCTGCGGGCGGGAAAAGGAAAAAACCAATCGGAAGTCGGAAGGACTTTGACATCGGAGGCTAAATTACTTTCCCAACCACAACGGCGGAAAAGGAAAGGTTAAGGATACGCGAGCCGCGGGCGGGAAAACTCTCCATCGGACGTCGGAAGGTTTTACACTTTGGAAGCTTAACTGCTTTAGGAGCTGCAACGGAGGAAGAAGAAAAAGTTAAAGCCACGTGACGCATATCGGAGGGTGGAGTGCTTTGATCGGAGGTCGGAAGGCTTTACATCGGAATCCAAATGACTTTCCAGGCTGCAACGGCGAAAAAGAAAAGGCTACGGGTACGCGACTAAAAAGGTTAACACGCATCGGCAGTCGGAGCGCTTTATACTTCGGGTGCTAAGCCGCTTTGGGGGCCGCAACGACAGAAGAGGAAACGGCTACGGCCTCCGATTAAACAAAAATGATGCCCGATCAATAGAAAAATTAAGTGTTCGGACAGCTTTAAAATTCAACAGTGGTCAAAATACATTTCACCTTTGAAAAAACGGCCCATCGAAGAACAATTAGCGACATTAAACTCAAATCTGCGACCCAAACAACTTCAGACACACGCAACCTCCGAAAACAGGCCGAGAGTCAAAATTTTAAAATCATCCAACATTAAAGCACGACCAAAAGGTTCAAAGGATCCAATGATTAAAAACAACGCTAAACCATGAGGAGGGGCCCAAAATTTAAGAAATTTGGGGGAGAACGGTTGCAGCCACAACAACTCCAAATAGCTGATATCTCCCAGCTCCTGCCTAAGAGCAGGTCGTCCCTTCTTCATCTTGATGAATGCCACTCCTGGGTACCTGCAAAAATAAGTTTAAGTTCTGTATGACAGTGTGTTAGCAGGCTGCTTCTCAGAGATGGATTTCTGGTGGAGAGAAATGCTAAGGTCGAAGGTGAAATGTACTGGAGTTTTGGCACTGATTATGAGGGCTTTTTATTTCATGATGGATGCTGAGGTCATAAGGTGATGGCTGTAGTTGATCTTCTCAATAACCTTTGCCCAACAATCATATTTCAAATCCACTTGGATACCTGGTGAGCTGTTCTGCTGTTCTTTTGGACATGTGGAAGAAAAATGAAGGTTTCAGATCCTATCAATCCTTTATTAGTTTTATAACGACCTCCTTCACTTATTTCCACATGCAGTTATGCAGACTCCCGTCCTTTCTGTGGTTTCTCACGACTTTTACTTATTGTTATCTTGCTGACAGGGTTTGATTTGACCGATTTCTAGCCGTTTTTCTCTGTTTCCTTTTCAGTGGTTAACAGTCTTCGGGAATTTGTCTGTAAGCCACCGAAAATATGGCTTTCGGTGGCTAACGAAATGATAATCCCTTCACCCAAGCCACTGAAATTGTTTTCCCAGCATCGCTGTGAAACCCAACTTTCAGCGGATAGTGGCCTGGCCGAATATTTTTTTTAACCGCTGAAAACCCGTCCTTTTGGTGGCTAATGAAACGTCAGAGCTTTCGCCTAATCCACCGAAAGTGCTTTTTCCCCCACGCCTTTTTTCTTGCTTTCAGTGGTTAAAGCCTATTTTGAACTGTTCACTAAGCTGCCAAAAGCCTCACCTTTCGGTGGCTAATGAGATTTCTGAGGTCTCGCCTAAGCTACTGAAAGCGCCTTTACCCCTGTCGCATTTGTCCGCTTTCAGCAATTAACACCCTTCTTGGTCTTTCCACTAAGCTGTCGAAAGAAACACTTTTCAGTGGCTAATGAGTTGTTTGAAGTCTCGCCTAAGCCACCGAAAGTGTTTTTACCATTTACTCGCTCGGGCCCACTTTCGATGGTTTACCTTTATCCTACGTTAAAGTGTTAGCTGCCGAAACAAAGCCTTTCAGTGGCTAATGAGCTATTAAGAACCCCACCTAAGCCACCGAAAGATATAACCTCCAAATTTTTCAACCATAGCAAAAATAGAGACCTTCAATTTGCTAGTCATCCTCAAATCTTTCATTACATGACTTGAATTCTTCATACTATCAAAATAAATTTATTTTGGGAGATAACACATTCAAAATCAACTTCTCAGGAATGCCTAACACAAAGATGGTCTGGGTGGCATTGATGAGCATGGTAAATGACCAATTTCCTACACTATTTTTTATCGGTTATTCATCTGCATTCCCAACATTTTCCATCCATTTTCATATATTTCCTCCATATCCTTGATTCCTAAAAACATTATGATTGCATTCATATTTTTATGTTAAAATGAGTAAATTATACTTTGAATTTAGCTAATTTCAAGATTTACTTGAAATTGTGGAAGTGACTTGTTTTATAGGTGCATGTTTGAAATGGATCCTTGTTGTTGAAGCTATTCACTGGCGTTACTAACAAGTTTTTATGCACCAGTTGTTGACCAACCTTGCCACAACACTCGTTGACTAACTTTTCGTCAGCAGACGAAAAGGGGATAAGAATCCTTTTAAGTACCCAAACGGCTAGGACCAATGAATCACGGTTAGCAACACAACACCACAATAAAATTAAAATAGCTACAATAGTAATCATTACGTTGCTAGATTGGGCTCATTTATTGAATATGCATTTCACCACACTTCCCCCTTGTTAAGGGGAAATGACTCTCGATGTAAAAATCGTTAAGATACTCCTTTATTTTATGTTTCCATGAAAGAGGACATCCACCCAATAATTAAGGACAATTTTTTGTATAAAAAGGGAGCAAAAAACCGAAGAGCTCTCCTTGGGATGGCTTATTATTTTAAGAATTGGAACTTGTTAGTTAATTCCTTTGCTATATGTGTTATGTGATTATGGTTTGAGTTCATATCGCCTATGTTGCAAGGTGAGGGCCCTCACTACTCCACATGTTGGATCTTATCTATTATCTGATAGGTAGATACTTTAGAATAGTTTATGAGTGATTTATTTGGTCATCTAATTACATTCCCTGTAGCTTGCATATGTTGTTCAATTAGTTGATTACACCGTTGTAGCTTTTATATGTTTGTTCTTTTTACATTTCCTATGGTTCTCATATGTTCATTCTTTGAGTTGAGTTGTTTAAATTTCATGTATAATTTAATTACAACTTGGATTTATGGTTAATGTGTGACTAATAAATTTCATTCCATACCCCAAGTTGTAGCAATGCAACTGGTTGATTGAATGAGATGAGATTAAGATCTATTTTATTTTGCAATTATAAGTTTGATTTTACTTGATTTGCATTCCTTATTGAAGAAAATATGTATACCAGTCTTTCTAGTTGAATGGATTCAGTTTGGTAATTGATGCATGCTTTTATTGTAGCACAGTGTTAGTATTAAAACAACATCGACAAGAAGAAACCCCCCAAGAAAGAAAATTACTTAGGTAGTGAGAAGGTTTGAAATGCATAAATAGTGTGGGCGGTTTAATAATATTACATTCTCATGACAATAATTCAAGTAAGTTCCTATTGTATCTTGTTTCTCCACGCTAAAATGCCCATCCACCTAATTGTAGTGTGCCTTCGAAAACAACTTCTCAAGCATGGCTAACACAAAGATGGTTTGGGTGGCATAAAAGTACAACCTAGAGATGAAAGGCTTAGACTTGTGTACTTATTCCTAGTGTCCAATTGGTGACAATGAAGTAATTAGATTATGTGTCATACAATTGAGGCAACCTAGAGGTCTCATGTCCATCATAGTTGAGCATTGTGGTCAATTTTACAACCAAAGGTCAATTGATAGAATCTACAAAGTGATTTATGTTGCCCTTCTTATACTTGATGTTTAGGTGGAACTATTGTAGTTACATTGATTGTTTTTTTATAGTATTTGATTTATACTTTTCCCTATGTTTGCATGAACCAAAGGGACTTATGATCGGTGTGGATGATTGTTTCCTTCCCTATAATGTAATGCTTCCATTGATGATAGGCCTACACAATGGACTGTGTCTCCTTTCCATAGGCGGGGTACCTATGAAATACATTGGGTAGTGTCTCATTATGATAGGCCACTAGATGTCCATGTTGAGTGAGGACTGCATCAATAACATAATTTGAAACATTTGTCTCAACCTCAAAGTGTTATTCTAGACCTGGTAGAGTGAGTCATTGTGCCAAACAAAAGCGATGTTTCAATTCATGGGGTGGTTTTTATTGTGACTCAATCCAAATGAACCTATATTTGGCCCCACCCTTGGTCACTTGACTTAGGGGCCAAACAATATGAAAGGACCCCAACACAAACTTGCAATAGAATTTGGAAAGACCCAAAAACTTGTGGAGCTTTGTTAGAATCATTGGGGACAACTAAATGTAAATGACTTGGATCTTGGCTACATCCACATGCACACCATGTTCATCCCTGATATGTTCCTAATACTTAATTATTTGCATGTTGAAGGAGAATTTCTCCAAATTGACATATAACTTGTGATGTCACATGGTTCTTAGGATATGTTTGACCAACTTTTGTTGAAGATGAGGATATCATCCAAAAATATGACCACAAAGTAATTTGTGAATGGTTATAATATATCATCCAACATCCTCATGAACATTTTTGGTGCATTAGTAAAGCTGAAAGGCATGGCCAACGATTGAAAAGGTCTGCTTTAGACTTGATGGTCATCTTACACACATTAATTTTCTCAATTGCAACCTAGTGGCAGGCTAACCTCAAATCAATATTACTAAATAACTTGGCACCCTTGAGTTGATTAAGAAGACCATTAATTGAGGAAATGGATATTCGTTCTTAGATGTGATTTTGTTCAAATCTATATAGTGATCTAGATATATATTGGTCTCCACCCCACTATTCCAAGAATTTAGAATGCTTCCACAACTTGGTAGTTTCACAAGAATTTTTCAAGTCACAAACTTTCAATGCATATTTCAAGCTTTTCCATTCCATTTTTGCTAATGGACATAGTTTGTGTGGCCTGCCAAACTCATTAAGTATGAGTTAAGCTTTGAAATGGTCCAATAAATGCCCTAACATTAGTTTGCATGTAAAATTTGTGACCTTACGAAGTTGACATATCAACTAGCCTCCTTAGGGCTCACATTTATTTTGCCACATCATTTCTTAGGGTTAGGGTTTTTTATCTTTAGTTTTTTGCATCCTTAAGCATCATACTTTATGTTAAAAGGCACCTTTTGCCTCTTGTAATGTCTTCTTATGAATGATCATAGTTGACATATCTCTCTTAAGTGATAAGCTACTATATGATCAACTTAGCCAATCAGTTAACTGACCCAACTATTAGTCAAATATATTCCCTAGTTGGATCAGTTGATTAGGCTTTGTAAACATACCCCCACCCTCACATATCTACTTCACCTCAAAGAAGGGAGGAGATGAAAAAAAATATAAAAGAATATTAGTCATTCATAATTAGCATATGTCAAGTTGTATATTGTTGGTCTCACCCAATTGAGTTGTGGTCGACTGTTGATTCACTAATGCACTTGTATTGAAAAATCAAATCGCAGTTGAGTTGGTAAAGCTTATCATGGAGGTGGTGGTGGTGGGTATTTGACAACTTTCGTGCATGTTTTATAGATGTAGGGCACAATTTTCTTTAATCGGCTTTCAAAGTACATCCCCTCTTCGAATGCTTTCTTTTTTTTGACGTTCATTTTTCTCATTTATGATAAATATGTCATTTTTTCTTCTATAGGTGTGTCTTGCACTATCTCAAAGTCAATATTATAATCTTCTTGCATTTTAATTACTTGTCGATGCACATCCCATGCTTGTTTTATTACTTTGGTTGACTATTGTTGAGTGGTTCTTCCCTCTTGGAACCTTTCATGCTCCCGAGGTTGCAATTTTGCTTATTTTTTTCTCTTCCTACTTTATCTATCCTCCCAATGCATCCCAATTTTTTTCAATTGTTGTGGATTCTTATCAACTATTCAACACTTGTGTCACCTCCATCTAGATACAAGTATGTGCAATATAAGTTGACAAATTATTTAGCACAATGCCCATCTGTTGAGCAACATTCCATGTCTCTTTGATCTTCTTTTTATTGTATTCAAACTTCTTGTGCTCTCTCTTTAGTATCACATATGTTTGGTTAGTATTTGTCTTCTTATTGTCTTCCTTTAGAAGATATTGATTATGGATAATATTTAACATTATGATATTCATACAATTGACTAGGTCATTTGGAGGGTCAATAATTATGAAGGTCGATGATGTTCATCGAGTGTTACTCACATTCGTCCTACACTTGCCTTCTTTTTCTCTCATTTGCTTTAGTTTTTTTAACGAATGGCCCCATCATCGATTTCTCTCTTATTATTTTGTATAATTCTTGGTTTCATAGCACTAATTGGCACCCTAGTGAGCCTAACGACACTTTATTGACCCTAACTGTGTATGGGTGTCCCTAATGGCATCAAAACCTCCCAAACAACATCCAATTACCCCTAATTTGGATCTAGGTGTCCCTAATCATTAGATAATCCCCTAATGGATGCTAATGATATTGAATTTCACAAAGAAGGTCAACCCAAATAATAGTCATCACCTTAGAAGAAGGGTTTAATCTCATTCCAACTCATTTTCTCCTAAAAAACACTTAGTTTGGATCCCCAAACGCCTTTTCCTTTATAAATATGTGTGGTGCTTCCCCCTCCTATAGGGAACGTGGGCCTTGGAAAATGCATTAAAAAATATAAAAGATTGTAAATCATGAAATTCAATAATTGAAAGGGTAGTTCCTTGATCGTAATGAATCCAAACGACCTCCTAACCATCCTAACTATGTCAAACACTTAATAAAAGGAACCTAGGGGAAGGAGGAAGGGGATATTAAAGAGAGAGAACACCCATGTTATGTTTTTGGGAGAACTTCCCTTGCTTTTGAGTTTTTATGTGGTGTTCCCCCACTCGTAGGTCTTTATCCCTTAGTGATGTTCTCTTTTACATGACAATGTTTACTTGTGACCTTTTCCTACATGTGAGAATAAGATTGAAAAAGCAGGAGCAGTATGCATGAGTGGTTCAAGGTTTCAAAGGAATCCAAATATTGGTTCCAAGAGTTTGAACAATACAACAAATTATTATCATGTATTGTTTCCATTATTACTAATAAAGATCTATTGTATTTACCTCTCCCAATTTAGTAGTCTTTATACTAGTTTTGCATTGTTATAAAGGGAATTGACTTTACTAATTGGTCAACTAGGGTTACATGTTCATGCTTCATGTTTCTCTTTTAGTTTATTATTCGGTAAATGCCAAAATCGTTTTAGGAAGATTTATTGTCTTCGTGTGTGCATGTGTGAGTATAAGCCAAGAGGAAGCATTGGAGGAGAAGAAGAAGTGAGGACAACCACCATATTCTAGGTTATTTTCTCTACTATGCCTTATTCTTTCTATTTTTCCTCCTACTTTTCAATGCATTAGGTAGCCCCGGATAGTATGCTCAGGAATTGTAATAGTTTACTTTTTATCGATATACTTGTAACCAAGCCCTATATGTTAGGTATATGTCCTTACAACAGAAATGGCGACTCCACTCGGGAATATTCTACGAATCCTTCTTTGTAGGGTTCATTCTGGTTTATTGTTCCAGACTTGAGTAGGTGTTATAGGATCCATGTGTGCTTACTTTAGTCTCCATCATTTGAATTCCCTTAAAACTTGAAATTTTATGAGTTTTTTACCCTTTTTAACCTCCTATATGATTCCCATGTGTGCCAAGAAGGAAACAAAATCATGGGAACTAAATTCCCTGAACCCTATCTTCTATGGATATGTATGGCCACACACTCTATTGTCCTAATAGGTGCATGGGGTCTACAAATGTGGGGTTTTTTGCCCTTTTTCCCCCTATTTCGTCTTGATTATTATTGGGTTAGGTTTCTGAGTGTGATTGGAAGGTTGTAGGACAAATTTTAGGGGTTTTTATTGCTTAAAAGATCTATTATGTGCCTTGAATTGGTTCCTTTAAGAAAATAAATAAAGACCTAGTTGCTGAGTATTCCTTTTTGGGTTGTTTCAATTGAATTTTTAGTGGAGTAGAAGAAGCTTTCTTTAGCTGATTTTTGCATCTGATTGTTTTGCATCATAAGTCATCTTATATTGCATGTGTTTCTTCCATTTCATTTCTTTATAGGTAAAGAAGAGAAAGACTTTCAGTGTTCGATACCTTTTTTCCTTGTTTCAATGCATTGTAGGTGTAAGTTTGTTGCATTTTTTTATTTTAGTGATTAGAGGTTGCACAATTACTGAGGATTCTTGTTGAAAGTAAATTGAATTCATGAATTCGATTGATTGATTGATTTTGTTTAGAGTTCATGAAGTTGCATTATATATCATTACAATGAAGAATGAAAAAGTGAGTGTTCTCTTGGTGCTCTTAATATCTTGAAGAGATTTTCATCTTGCCAACAATTTTCTCCTAATTGAAAGTTAGATATATTTTAAAATCAATTCAAGTAAAAAGAAACAGGTTCACTTTATTTAGTAGAAACCAACAATAGCTTAAGTTATAGGGGATTCATTATAGGATTGGAGAGTAAATTCTCCAAGGAAACATAAAACTAGACTAGGATATGACCATAGAGTGTTAAACCCATTAGTAACAAAAGACATTTTTGGGGAAAGCGTGCCTAATACACACATCAAGCACAAGGCCAAGATGAGGTATCAAGTGGCATTTTCCCCTAATTTGTTTGATTAGTGGGATATGAGAGCTTGGGGGCTCTAGGTGAAGCAGAAAGTCCTCGATATGACACTGCTTTTCATTGGAGTTTTGGATATGGTACTCAAGTCCAACATTCCCTACTCATTTGTAGACACTCGGTTGATGATTGTTTTACCCAATTATTAATCACGAATCGGTATCCTTCATTTCCTATCCTAGGTGACTACAATTGGGTCGAAGTGCTTGTGGTACCTAAGACATATGCATAATCTCTACCTCAACTCCGCTAGAGGGTGTCCATATTCACGAGGTCTTTTTTCACAATAGCCGATTGTTGAGTGAAGGTTATTGTAACTATATTTCACACCTTTTGTTGGACTTGAGTCTTGATCATCCTAGGCTAACGTCCATCAGGACCTACTCTGGTGCTTCATTGACCTATCTTTGGAAAAGCAATTTTGCTTGGATTGCATCTCTAGGAATTATTTGTTTAGTGGTGTGTGGATTGGTTAAGTGTTACACTGAAAGTTTCTTCCATTTTGAGTAAAGTTGACTAACCAACCTCTCCACGAGGACTCTCACTAGAGAAAGGTGAAGTTGCTTCCAAAGAGCCACAAGTTGGATAATTCAGAGCCTAACGAAGAAAATACATTGATTCTAAATGATCCCACAGAAGAGGAAAGAGTGGAAGGACTTGCTGATTTTGATGAATCATCATAAGGAGAATCTATAAGAGACACAGTATCCTCCTTTATACCAAGTGGTAAATATGGGTAATGTTGATGGCGGCTTAGGGATTGAGGGAATATCAATCCCTACCTTTAATATTCCCATGGTACTGGAGAAAACCACAAAATATCAAGTATTATGGCTCACAATATATTTCCCCCCATCTTAGGATTATCTATTGGAGGACTCATTTCCTCATCAACGACTCCTGGTAGTGGTGTAGGAACCTCACCATCTACACCTTAGAGTAGTAACCCATTCTCTTTCGAGATGCTTGTTGGTTGGCGGTTAGTCAGACCCAAGTTCCAACATGGATCACCAACAAAAACCCTACATGTGTTGGCCTTTTCAATGCCATACAAGCAGGATAATGTCTCACTTGAGACACACGTAGGAAATTGCATAGACAAATATAAGGGATTAGGGAGAGGATGGGTTCCTTCTAAACATCATTGTTTTCATTTCCTCACCTAACCATGCATTTAAATCCTCTATAGTCTAGCATGCATCTTCTAAACTACTTAACATTTAGCATACATTCAACCATAAATAAATTGTGTGAGGCAAATCTAAGACAACAGTTGCATTATATTAATATTCAAAATAGGCTACACTCCATGGCTTCTAGATCTAGCTCAATATATTAATGGTTATTTCCTTATACACCAATATAAACAACACACAATACATCACTAACAACGAGAACAACATAACCCAACATAGTACAAAACATGCATTTATATACAAGATTAGGTTCAATCTATAACAAAATGATGGTGATGTGGAGTCTAACTGAATTCCTTAACATACAATATGCTTCTAACTGACTTCTTTGGCACATAATATGGATTCTAACTATCTTCCTTGGTGCACATCCAGCTGATCCAAAACTTGGGAACCAACAGACCCAAACACTATGATGTGGCTCACCCCAAACTAATATTCAATATATGAAAATAACCCAATGGACTGAAGGAAAAATTGTAGTGATCCATGTAGTGAAGTCAGATATCTATGCATCCAACTAACCCACAAACTTTATTAGTCATTCGAAATGAATTTTGAACTAGGAAATTTGCTCCAATATTGCAGAGTGTGGTTGAGGTTGCTTGGACTCTCTTAGTTCAACAACCTTCTTTGACTTTTAATGTATTTCGATGACTTTCTGGTACTGCACTCTGGCCTGTTACTAAAGCTGCACGTTCTGTGCAGTACCTTGTTTCTCAGCGTGGTTTGTAGTTATTTGCTTGGTCAATGCTGAGATCTCCTTCATAGTGTCCATGTGCACGAACATGGATAATCCTAGAAACGAATGATTCTTTGTATTTACATGATCATCCAGTGTTTTGATGTGGTCCTCCTTTGAGTGATCTTTGGTGGTTCCTATAGGTACGTCCATATGTGAAAGCTCGTGTTGACCAATTTCGTTATCCCTTGTAAGTGTGCCTTGGCTTTCTCAAATGTGTCTTCAGTGTGTGTTATTTGCTGCATCAACTCCACTCTTTTTGGTGTCTACTTGGTCTCAAGTTGTTCTTTGAATACCATGTTTTGTATGCTCAATCCTTGTATCAATATCTCGATTTCTTCACATTGTTGTTCAATTGGTTCTTGTACTACCGTGTCTTGTGCTTCCTCTTGAACAATCAGATAAAGGTTATACATTGTAGTTGCCAGTGATGCATGCACAACAAATTCCATTACATGCTTTTGTTGTATACCGCTACATGTGCTACTTAGATCCAGTTGACACACACCCATTTCCTACGTAAGCGTGAGCATGTAATCCTGGAGTTGTTGAAATGCTACCTGTGATAATAATAAAAAATTGAAACCCAGTACACCTGGATGATATTGATGTGGAAGCTTTTGCTTCCTTGATTGTGACCACACAAGGGCATATGTTCAACAACCTCTGTTCTGCTAACTACATGCTCCGTTGTTGAGTGCTAGGCATGGAATCATGCACAATGTTATCAAATTCCATAGTTGATCCTTCTTGGCTCGGATTAGACAACTGCAATTTGATTTTGAGCTTGGAGAGTTCCTTGGTTCAGTATAGTTGAAGCACCTGTTGCGAGTCCAAGTTTACCGCAATGGTTTTGATAATATTTTGGAGCATCAACTCTTGTTTGGCCTCCCCTTTCTTTCCTAGGAAGAGCTATGTTTTCACCCTTTCTCGCTTAGGTGATCGGGTGTAGTTTGGAACCCACCTTTTGTTGGTTCCTCATGTTGTTCTTGTTGCTCATATTTCTCATGTTCTTCTTCATCATTGATCTCTGGAGGTGGGATAATGGTATGCTTATTCTTTTGTTGTGGTTGGGAAGTTCATGGCATTCCCACTTGTTCTTTTATTTTCCTCTTTTTGCTTAACCAAGGTGAGGCCCACACCGTAGTGCCTTTAAGGTCGATTATCTTCTTCTTTGGATTATCCTTGGGGGTATCCAACATTTATACATCAGAGTATGGTTGAATCTAGTACTTTTATAGTTAGTCATACATACAATCTTTAATGTCATCTACATTGATATAGAAGGACATAACCTCCATTATATCCTCTGGTTTTCTGCATGGATATATGAAGTCGTTGTGCATTTTCATTGCAAAGCACACTGTGAATTTGTACTTGCCAATTAAAAAGGAGGGAATATGGTATGATTCAGTTGTGTCCTAAATCATCTTTGTATACCAGTTTTGGAATGCCATGCCTATTGGGCATTCCCCTTCCTTGTTATTGTTGGATTGCCACACATTGAACTTTGGCGCTGGGAATTCATTGATCACCTGCATGTCAAACTGTGTCCATTCAAGTAGCTTCCATGCAATCATTGCACTAAATAGAAAAACCCAACTAATTTGAAACTCTTTACCTGGGTCTTGCATCTCTAGGTAAGCTTTGATGAAATTTTGCAACAATGGTTCACCCAATTCATTTTTATGCCTTGTGTACAGTGGTCGACAATGAACACCACCACCATTGGGCATTCATCTTTGTAGCATTTTAGCACCACTTTCCTTTCTAGAACCTGTGTGGCAAACCAAACCTCAAGATCCATGATGATCGAGATGACCATGCCTCTGGTACCCCTATGTGTGCAATACTTATGGTAGGTCTTAGCTATCGGGAGGTTGTGCGCTCTGATGGCTTCCACAGGGTCTTCTCCTCTGTCTAGCAAGATGCTTACTTTTTGAATTAGGTCTTCATCAATGGCATTGTGTTTGTCCAACCACAAGTAACCTCCTTGTAGCATGCTCAATAGAAACTTTATGCAACGTGTAATACTTGACCCACACCCAAAATGAGGCACCTCTAATAATGCTAAGATGTTGGATCTGAATAGTTTCTTTGCAACATGTTATACCAAAATCCTGTCATCATCATGTGATAAGACCTTTGACATACCTATTTTCCCTTAATCCCAACACTTGGAGTGGAAACCCATGCTAAATGTCAATCTTTCATGAAAATTCCCAGCACCGCACTTTCCTTGTTGTCCAGGAGCGGTACCTTGTTCGCACCGCCTATCCCTGTTGTCCACAAGAGGTGCCACTGCTTATGGCCCTTAGTCCATAAGCGTTTCTTACCAGAACCGCTCTGTCATTGAAGGAGAAACGCAGTACCTTGGGTAAAAGGGGAAAAAGAGAAGTTTCTCAAGGCTTCTAGATCATGAGCCTCGTGTCCTCCCTTATCAATATCATTGTGTGTCAGTTGAGCTCGAGATCCCTCATTCTAGGATCTTAGAGGCCACCTCATCCACTAAACTCTCAACCATCCCTATCCATTGAGCCTTATAAATACAAGCTCATATCTATGGTTGAGGGGGATAACTCTTAAGGTATTGTTATGCTGTTGGATTAATCACTTGGCCCAAGCCATTGAAGAGAATAGAGAGCTAAAGTCGGAGCTTATGGGGATGAGAGTGCTTGGTTTCATGGAGATGCATGTCAACACTAAGGCTTGATTGGTTGTAACCTTCTCCATTTTTATATTAATACAAAGTTGATTTCCATCCCACATTATTGATGTTGTTTGATTTCACATGTATGTTGTTAGATTCCTTAGTCACTAACATGGATTAGTAGATCATATTCTGGCAGCTTCAATGTGTTTGCGTATTTAAGCTGATCATAGGTACACATGGTTACTATTGAAGCATTACATTCCAGGTATCTACAACGTCCAGGGAGGGTCTTCAACCTTTGTCCTTCATTTGTTCTGGATCTGAACCATTCAGACTAGTGGAACACCTTACTGTCCGTAGAAGGTGAAATATTCCAGCTAACAAATCTAGAGACTCCGCTGGGAAATAGAGATATGTATTAGTTGTTCTGATCTTCCTCAGTTCTTAACTTTTGTCTGAATCCAGGCTCCTTCTCCAACCCTCTTCAGTTAGATCTGCTTTCTGACTTAGTTCTTTTGGGTTTGAAACTTCCAAATCTGTTCAGATCTAAATCATTTAGAACTTTTGTGCTCTATTTTTATACTCAATCGACCAATTTTGACCTTGATCTAGTCTTTTTCTGAATGTATCTATTGTTCTCTTTGTGTTTTGGAATTTTATAGGGAACTGCGCCCATGCAGTGTACGAGGAGTGGTGCCACCGCTTGAACAGATTGGGCAGCATGTGGTGCCACCGCCTATATCCTGTTGGTGAGAAGCGGTGCTGGGATAAAACCTCTTGTCAGCAGCTTCATCTGCGCGGTGCCAGGTAGGACCTGTTCCAGACTTTGTCTTTTGATTTTTTGTGTGTTTTCAGCGTACTTTTTGATGAAAATGAAGTGTATTTTTGAAAAAAAATGCTCCCTCACAGCCAGGAGGGGCCATGAATTGTGTATTATGCAGTTGCTTTGATTGTTGTATTATTTCTGCATTCAAAGAGAGTTTGTGTTTCTTGCATTAGATTCTACATTATTTTCTTTGCTTGAAACCTCTTGATCTTTTTTGTAGATATTATTCATTGGAATTGGAAATATACATTTCATTTTCGTGAGTAGGTTGCGTTTTGTTTTGGACTTGGAATACATGAGTGATCCATGTTGTTTTGAGTCTTTATTTGCTTGGGGTGATTCTTGTTTCCTTTTGCATGCTGATTTTTGCAGTGCTTGGTAGGAAAGATTGGTTCTTTGTTTCCTTGTTTGTTTCAAAGAGAAGATTCAGTTTTCTCTCTTTTTTGCTTTATTCGCAAGTTTGTTGAACGATTTTCTTCTTGTTTTGTGCATGATTGTTTGAAATTCTAGATCTTACTTTCATTGAGAAGAAACATCTGTTTTCAACTTTGTGTGCATTAGAGTTAGATTTGTTTGGAAACGTTAGTGAAATCATCTTTCCATTAAGTTTTTATGCGTCTTTTTCAAGCATGAAAATATAGGAAACATTTTGATTTATGTTATATGTTCTCTAGATCTTTTTCTTATTTGCTTTGAAGATTGTTTTGGGTGCATTGATATTTCACTTTTCGTTTGAAGAGATAGAATTGCATTTGCATTTGGGTGTGCATTTTTGGAAGAAAAGTAAATCTCTCTCCCTCTCTTAGGTATAATTTCATTGAAGAGGAAAACTTGCATTATCATATAGATCAGTGTGCATCCTCTTTAATTTCAAGTTTTCACTCCATGGTTCCACCTAAACGCACAAGATAAAATTAACAGTAGTACTAGGTTAAAACTTTTAGCAATTTCAGTGATAAGTTAGAGACATGTTCGGGCGTCGTTAAGCGTAGGAGCTGTCCTTACTTGTCTGCATTACATCCCGGGACTCGCACGGTTCTTCCACGTACTGTCGGTATATTGAACGGCCTTTCACGTACCCTTAAGGTATATAGAAAGGTACTTCACGTACTCGATTGTATATAGGAAGACCCCTTGTGAACGGTTATGCATTAGACAACACTACTACCGATTTGAGCTCCCACGTACCTTGCGTATATCGAGAGACCCTTTTAGGAATTCTCAAACCATCTGAGTTATCCTTTTGGCTTTTCCTGTGAGGTTCCTGACTCTTATCCACTCCTTTCACATGTTTGCTTGTTGCTTTTAGTTTCAGTAGTACTTGCGTGTGCATGGTAGTTAGGGGGTTATTAGAGAGTTTAGAGATGGCATCCTCATCTGGGACTACCACTCAAGAGGTCCCTTTCCAAGGTGTACCTTTTGTATTCCATCCAAGTCAAGGTATTGGTCCTCCCTTTATTGCCACTCTAAATCTTCCTGGATTAACTATAGGATTACCGGTCTGGCCGTTTAATCTAGTAATTCCTGTTACACCTAATGTCTCAAATGTCACCTCTCCTTTGGGAGAGGATCGACCTCAACCTAATCCTGCTCCTTCTTTGTTGGTTGTTGCTTCACCCCTTTCTTCTTCTTCGCTTGACCAAAGCTCTATGGTTAGTAGTCATGTGGATAAGAATAAGAAGAAAGGGAAGGGTAAAAAGAAGAAAGATAAGAAAGAGAAAAAATAGCAACCATCTGCTCTTGAAGGTGCTCATTCTAAGAGAACACTCGAAAAACCCAAGTTCCCTTGTGAGATTTGCAAGGGGGACCACCTTCTTAAGGAGTGTCCCAGTCTCTCCCGTGTACAAGAAGAGTGGTCTAAAAGGTCCAAACCGTATGTGTCATCAACCTATAACCATCATGTTGATGATACTCCCTCAACCAGTGACCCATTGGTAAAAGGTCGTAAGGGTAAAGTCCTGTATCCTTGTTTGATATGCAAGGCTATGCATCACACTTTTCTTTGTCCAATCATGGATGAAGCTTCACATTGGTTGTAAAATATTACTGATCATCAACAGGTGATTCCAACAAGTGATAGTAAGTTATCCCTCGATCCCCCATTGGTTGACCAAGTGATCAATTCAGATTTATCTGTGGTTGATCCCACTCTTCCTTCGGAGAGTGAAGTTAAAGTGGTCAAGTCGGTGTCATTTCCACTTGATCTCGCTCTTTCATCAGAGAGTGTTAATATTGAAGTAGTCTCTTTGACCAAATCTTTGTCTTGTTCTCCTCTTCCAGTAGAGAATGAACTCAAACCTGCTGAAGTTTTTATGCTTCGTTCTGATTGTTCTCAACAAGAGGAAATTTTGTCTGTTTCGACAGAACCCTCTCTGAGTAGTGAGGTTATTTCCTTTGACTGGAATAACCTAACATAGTCTCGTCTTCATTCGAGTGTTCCTGTCCAGATAGTTGTGAATGTTACTACTAGGCGGATACTTCGCACTATTGTTGATGAAGGGGCTTCTGTTAGTATTCTATCCTAAACTGCTTGGAAAGCTTTAGGTTCTCCTTAGCTTGTGCCAGCCATCGATCAGATACTGGATTTTAATTACAGGCCTACCTCACCTTTAGGAACCCTTCATTATTTTCCTATTACATTAGGAGGGAAAACTGCCTGTATTGATGTTATGGTGGTCCAAGGTCCTTTAGATTTGAATCTGCTCCTTGGACGTGATTATGTTTGTGCCATGAAAGCCGTAGTGTCCACACTTTTTAGAGTGATGTATTTTCCCCATGATGGGAAGATTGTGACCAT
The DNA here is from genome assembly GCA_001517045.1 of Pseudotsuga menziesii. NCBI lineage: Eukaryota > Viridiplantae > Streptophyta > Pinopsida > Pinales > Pinaceae > Pseudotsuga > Pseudotsuga menziesii. The sequence continues at coordinate 185,133 of LPNX010515077.1, forward strand.
TGATCAGCTTTCCTTTGTTACACCTGACCATCACATGACTCCTAGTAATCAGACTACCCTTAATGTGTCGCATGTTCTTGTGATTCCTTCCCCTTCTTCTAGTTAGCTTCTTCCCATTATAGGTAAAATGGGGGGCATGGCTCTAGTTTATTAGCATCATAATGGAGCTATGCCGCTAGATTTTATGTAATGGGGACAACCTACCAACCTATGGATATCATGTTCTGTAGGAGCGGGTCCTAGAGCATAGTTTACTTTTGGTTTCAAGCTCGTTAAAAAATAAAACCACTCCTTAAGCATAGTTTACCTTTTGGTTTCAAGCTTGCATAAAAATGAAACCATGTGGAGAGCATAGTTTACTTTTGGTTTCAAGCTTGTTAAAAAATAAAACCACTCCTTAAGCATAGTTTACCCTTTTGGTTTCAAGCTTGCATAAAAATGAAACCATGTCACGAGCATAGTTCCCATTCTGTGTCAAGCTCGTTAAAAAATGAAACAGATGCCTTTGAGCAAAGTTCCCATTCTATGTCAAGCTCGTTAAAAAATGAAATAGATATCCTCAAGCATAGTTCACCTTTTGGTTTCAAGCTTGCATAAAAATGAAATCATTCCTGAGCAAAGTTCCCATTCTATGTCAAGCTCATTAAAAAATGAAATGGATCTCCTTAAGCATAGTTTACCTTTTGGTTTCAAGCTTGCATAAAAATGAAACCATGTTCCAAGCATAGTTACCTTCTGTTTCAAGCTTGTGTAAAAATGAAACAGATCCCCTTCCCCTGATTCGAGTCTTCCCTTTAGTGTTAAAACTCGAACCTTCTTTTTACCTGCCCAATTCTCGTTCTTCCTACCCCCCTGGTGAACATTTTCGCATTAGTAACCAGGATTTTTGGTTGGGTATGGAAGAAGAATCGTCAAACGAAATGAAGCTTGGGGGGCATGTCGAGCCCCTAGCAACCATGTTAGGGGTAGGATTCGCTAGAAATCATGCTGGGGGCAAGATTTTAACCTCTGTATATCATGTTAATGGGATTTTTCAAGCATACTTTACCCATTTGTTTCGAGCTTGCATAAAAACGAAACCAATCTTTGAGCATTCTTTCAACTGATCTTCGAGCTCGTTAAAAACAGTAAGATGGTGTTGAGCTTACTTTTCATTTTTCATGCTCTGGTTAAAACATGAAAAGTGGTTTGAGCTTAGTTGATTACTTTTTTGTGCTCTGGATTCAAACATGAAAAAGGGTCATGGAGTCTTCTTTTCACCTCTTTTTCAGGCTCCTTAAACATGAAAAGATTGTCGAGTACGTTTCTGATTCTTTCCAGGATCGTAAAAGATGACATTGTGTAAAGAAACCTCATGGAGTTCTCTTTAAACTCTTTTCAAGCTCCCTAAATACAAAAAGATCGTCGAGCGATCTTGTCTTCTTCACGCTCGTTAAAGTATTTGAAGAGTCGTCCGTCCGACGGTAGGTTATCTCTTTTTTGGTTCAGATAGGACTATTTACGAAAAAGGAACACTCCATCCAATCATGACTGGAAGAGTTCTCTAAGGTATTATTTTACACTTTTTCGGGCCTTAGAGACTAAATCATACGAAAAAGGACCCCTTTGGAGTCTTCTTCCGTATTCGTTCAGACTCTCTAAACATGAACGATACCGAGTTTTCTTTCACTGGACTTGTTAAATTAAACATTGAGAGACCCGTTTTGGGAACGAACCCCTCCTCTCTCAGGTTCATAAAACATATGAGTCTGGACTTGTCTTATGATAAGCTATATCGAGTGTTTGTTACCCTCTTTGAACTCGTAAAACCGAAAAGAGGCACTCATTGATCATGATAGGGGAAATGGGAAGGGAATCATTTTGTAAATAATGGCAGTTGTTTGTCGTTACCTTTGAACATGGCACTTGTCTTCACATCATGTCAGTGAATTGGGTATTCAGCTGATCTCTGCAACGATCCACTTTCATGAGTCATGTCACTCCTTTGAGTCTTTCAAAAGAATGCATTGTCCACTGTTGCATTGTGTGTCTGTCTTGTCTAGTCATGCTACCAAGTCTTTTTGTCATGCCGTCCGATGTTCAAAGGGGATTTGAAGAAGTTTTACCTCTATAGTCTACATAGTCTTTGTGTCAGTATCTTTTAGTCAGTCTTATGGTTACTACATTCACATCATTCCAGAACTATGTTCCGAGTTTTGTGTCGTCAATGTGGGACCCATCATGGCCCTCCTTCGACGAGATTTTTCTCGTCGACCTCAGCTCATCATCCGGGAAATAGTCTTAGAAACAATATTTAGTACCTTGAGATTTGTATGCCTTAATGACAGATTCTCTCGCTCTTGACATAGGTTCACATCATTGGCCTTTGATCGATAGAATCGACTGAGTGTTCAACATCAAGACATCTATTCACACCCAGTAGATTGTACTAGGGTACCTTGGGAATCATTGACATTAATGGTGATCTCCCTCGCACTTGTTAACGGTTCACATCATTGGCCTGTAATCAAGTGGTTTCTACCATGTTCGACTTCAGATCATTGTAATCACATGGATAGAATCGTACTTTGTGGAAGATGAGACGAAGACCGTGGGTATTTTTTTAAAGCGTTCATTGCTTTCCCCAGGTTGTGATGGAGTTTTGTATATCTAGCATGGATCCACATTTGTATGGTCGTGGCTATGCTCAAATTTGCGTCTGTATGACATAGATCTACATTTGTATGTCTGGTAGCTATGTCCAAGTTTGAGTCCTCTATCACATGGATCTACGCTGTTTTCTAGTAGCCATGCTTGTTTATTCCTCTCATGGATCTGCCTTGTATTGGTCTGCAGCCATGAGTTGGTTACTTGTGTCTATGAGTCAACATACTGATGTACTACAGATGCCTACTTGACAACATGCTCCGATAGATCCAACATTTTCACCTCGTAGCAACAACTTGTTCTCTCAAAGCTCTTGTTTATCATATCCCTCTAAGACTCATGCTTTGGGGGGCATCTTGTTATACCAAAATCCTGTCATCATCATGTGATAAGACCTTTGACATACCTATTTGCCCTTAATCCCAACACTTGGAGTGGAAACCCATGCTAATTGTCNCGCTTTCCCTATTGTCCAAGAGCGGTACCTTGTTCGCACCAGCTATCCCTTGTTGTCCACAAGCAGTGCCACCGCTTATGGCCCTTAGTCCATAAGCATTTCTTACCATAACTGCTCTGTCATTGAAGGAGAAACGCGGTACCATGGGTAAAAGGGGAAAAAGAGAAGTTTCTCGAGGCTTCTAGATCACGAGCCTCGTGTCCTCCCTTATCCCTATCATTGTGGGTCAGTTGAGCTCGAGATTCCTCATTCTAGGATCTTAGAGGCCACATCATCCACTAAACTCTCAACCATCCCTATCCATTGAGCCTTATAAATACAAGATCATATCTATGGTTGAGGGGGAGAACTCTTAAGGTATTGTTATGCTGTTGGATTGATCACTTGGCCCAAGCCATTGAAGAGCATAGAGAGTTAAAGTCGAAGCTTATGGGGATGAGAGTGCTTGGTTTCATGGAGATGCATGTCAACACTAAGGCTTGATTGGTTTTAAACTTCTCCATTTTTATATTAATACAAAGCTGATTTCCATCCCACATTATTGATGTTGTTTGATTTCGCATGTATGTTGTTAGATTCCTTAGTCACTAACATTAATTAGTAGATCATATTATGGTAGCTTCGATGTGTTTGCATGTTTAAGCTGATCGTAGGTACACAGGGTTACTATCGAAGCATTACATTCCAGGTGTCTACGGGGTCCAGGGAGGGTCTTCAACCTTTGTCCTTCATTTGTTTTGGATCTGAACCATTCAGACCAGTGGAACAACTTATTGTCCGCAGAAGGTGAAATACTACAGCTAACACAACATACGATTATATACCATCAATTTCTTGTCAGACCATTGCATACTTAGACAGTCTAAGGTTGAAAAAACTCGCTTCATCCTACAAGTTAATGTCCATGAATGTCATTGTTGGTACTTTTCCCATCAGTGGCCCTCTGATTTCCACTCTAGTGTTGGTTTCCACTACTGGGAACTTTGTTTTCTTCACTACCTTTGCCTTGGTTTCACGCTTTGGATGCAGTAGAGGTCAACATGGTATGAGGGAGCTCTGCAACTTCTCTACATTCAACTCCGATTTGTTTTCTCATTATTCTTTCTCATAGTACATCTCTGACAACAATCTTCCTTCTTTTTTATCTCACCCTTGGATTGAGATTACATTCTTATGCTACTGCTACTGAATTTAATGCCAATGCGACTCGTTGATGGAATCTTATGTCATAACTACTAAAGTGTACTATGTGATCTAGGTAATCTACCTTTTGGAGCACAATCCATCCCTTTTGTGATCAATGATTACTTGAACCAATCATGTGTTGATCCTTTGCAATGATTGTTGATTATGTCATGAATGTAGTGAGCCGCTTTCATTTATTCTTTTGATTTTTTCAAAATTTCAATTCTACCTTCCCACCTGACTCATCTAATTTACCAATAATAGAAATAAACAATTCTATGACCTATCAAATTGAACAATTGTCAAGTAATTTCCTAATGCAATTGTTGTGCTTTGTAACAACTGCGACAATCTCCTCCTTTCTTTGTCTGCAATGTTGATCCCTATTAGCTGTACCTTTATTTGAAAAACCTAAAAAGGCACCTCCTAAATTTATGTGCCATATTTACTAGGACAGAATGATTTGTAACTCGATTGATACAACTATGCGACTTTACTTCCCTCATGATTGACATTGACTCCTAGACTGTAACATACCCTAACTGGTTTTATGAATGCCACAAACTTACAAATTTTATTGCCCCTGTGGGCCATGGTATGTCTTTAGGCAACTTTGATTGATGAGCCCCTTCATAGGCTATCGTACTAGGGTGTAAATCTTGGTTGTGTATGCCCCTATTATGAATATGATTTGAAATGGACCCAACATCTTATTCTGACCTTTCTTGGGTTCTTCAAAAATTTGTTTCCATACATCAGAACTAGTGCATCGAGTTCTAAGGTATTGCTCTTGATGTTCTTGTCATGTCAGGATTTCTATCTCTACTTCTCAACCACTTGACTGAACCTTGCAATAATTTGATCCTCCTCTAGTGCCATCAGTTCCTCTAGTCTACACTGAAGTGATTCATCATCTTTCATGTTGGTGGCAATAACTATGCGCAAAATGGGGACAACAAATCCCAGTGACATCATTGCTTCTTTTCCATAAACTAGCATGAATAGTGTGTGATTTGTGAGCCTCTTGTATGTTTTCGTGTATGCCCATAGTACTGTTGGAACACGTTGATCCCAATCATTGCGCTACACATTGTAGACCTTTGTGAGCATCTGCTCCAAAATCTTATTATATGCTTCCACTTTACCATTTTCCTGTGGATGGTACGACATACTCTTCTAGTGGTATATCGTGAATTGTTATGTTAGTGCACAGATGGTGGAATTTAGGAAACAAGCTCTATTATCGCTCATCAACACCTTTGGGATTATTAACTTGGGGATAATATGCTCAAATATGAAATGTGCGACAGTCTCTAAGATACAATTTTCACTAGCATAACTTACGACCACCTTGTTAAGTGCTTTGTCAACGTAATGATGTATTGGGTCCTAGTTCTTCATGTTTGTGGGTTGATAGGACCCACAAAGTCAATCCCCCATTTCTCAAAAGGCTGGAGTGTAGTGCTAGATAAGAGAGGCACCTCATCCCTACACGATGGGTTTCTGACCTGCTGGAAAACATCTCACTATTAGCAATACATCTTGGTTTCCTAAAACAATGAAGGCCACCACAATCATATGCACAACACCTTATGCGCACTAGCCTACCTTGTACAATGTCCTCCCACAATTCCTTCTTGTGTTGCGAAGAATATTAGTAGTCGTTCATGTTCTATCAAACCCCTGTACAATATTCCATTAGCTCCCAAATTGTAGTTGTCCTACGAACAACTGAAAGTCAACAGTACGTGTTACAAGTTGTATGTGTTTGGAAATTGTGTAAACTTTCAGCACATGACCAGTGGCTAAAAATGTTGCAATTTCATTGAACTAATCTAGTAACGCCTCGATGCAGAACAAATGCGCATTAGGGAGATTGTCATCTAAAATTCCTCCTTCTTTGCCATATTCAATTCTAGATAGATGATATGGACCAACATTATTCATCTTTGTCTTGACAACTACATCAATCTCAAATAATTGAAATAGGAGAAACCATTGGTAGATGTGCCCCTCAAACATTGGATTTTTTACCATATACCTCAAAGCATAATGATTTGTAAAGAACTTAAATGTAACGTCCCCGGCCGTCCGACCGACGAAGAGGACGCTACCATACCACTAAACATCCGGGAAACTAGCCCCATGAACATGAACATATATATATAAACTGAAGAAAAATACTTGAACATAAAACATGCTAAGATGCATAATCATTCACATACACAGTGGAAGCAAACATACATTCATTCATTCAACATGTCCATTATAAATCATTAACAGTAAATATGATTGTAGAAATGAAATGGTCAAGAATACTTATCTTATAAAGAAATCGTCCTGCAACCAGCTACGTCACTGCAACGTTCCACCCAACCATAAGCCAACGTGCTCCTTAATCTCTCAGCAACGCTGCCACCCCTGTGCTCCTTAATCTCTCAGAAGTTTTGCATGGGATACACCATCACCAAGCATTCACGCTTAGTCATGGTATAGTTCTTCTTAGATGTAGAGAAATTTCTGCTAGCAAAGAAAATGGGGTGCTCAATGTTCCCTACTTTTGGATGGGCTAGCACTGCTCGTAGCGGTACCGATGATTCATGCACATGCACATGGAACATGTGCATTCAATCTGGACACGTTAGAATGGGCGCAATAACAAATTTCTTCTTAAGGATGACCAACACTTGCTAACACTCCCGAGTCTAGACATACTTAATGTTTTTTCAACATCTCCTCTAGTGGCACTATAATACTGGCATTGTTCGTGATGAATTTCCTATAATAGCTAGTGTGCCCTAGAGTTGCTCGCAACTATGTAACTGTTGTTGGGGATTTCAAATTCACAGTGATCACAACCTTTACCGGATCAATAGATAGACCTTCCTTGTACACAACATTCCCCAAGAGGATCCCAATTAGGGTGCAAAATATACACTTCTTCAGGTTTAGAGAGATTTGCATTTGCTTATAATGATCTAACATGAGCCTTAGTGCATGTAAATGATATTTCAAGAAATTGAACATTGTGCAATCGTTTATATATACCTCTAAAAACTATGCATAAATTTCTTGAATGCAGTCACCACTATTCTTGAAAATATGGCTAGTGCATTCTTCAGCCCAAAGGGGATTACATTATAGGCAAAGGAGCCTGATTCTGTCACAAAAGTAGTCTTTGTGCGATCCTCCTTTTCTATGCGAACCTGACGGTATCTAGAGAATCCATCAGTGTTAGAACAAGCTTCCTGTGCTCCTACATTCTCTAATACCTCATCTATAAATGGTGTAGGGAACATATCATTGATACATGTTGCATTTAGGTTCCATAGATCTACATAGATCCAGAGATATCCTATCTTCTTTTCTCGGACCACCATTGAGATGATCCACTCTGATTCTTCAACCAGAAAAATAAATCATGCATCAAACATACAGTCTATTTCCTTGTGCAATTTTTACTTATAGTAATGGTTCAATCTACAGGGTCTTAATTTCTTTACTAGATTTCCCCTCTCCTTTACTTGAATCTTTATCTCTCTGAGAGCTCTTGCAATCCCTTTCATTTATGCAAAGCTGCATGGAATAGATATTCATTTTCCTTTAGTAGGTCCAATATCTGGGTGACTGTCTCCTAATCTCAATAATTGCCTATGATGAACATCTTAGGTGCCTCCTCAGTACCAATATTTTATTGATTTATCTTGAGGGGCTTTCTAAACTCTGGTGCAGTTCTAGTGGATGACTATCCTACACCATGATTTCAACTGTAGTCTCCCTGATCTACAAGCTGTGCGAATCCTCTTCTTCCTCTATCTACTGAATGTTAACTTTCTATAATTATATCAGTTTGTTTAACTATTCCAAGTCCTTATGGTATGCACAAAGTGGCTTCCGTGTTGCATCCTATTGTGGTCTTTCTCCAAATATAAAAATGATTCATTCTATGTAGAACTTTGGCTAGGTTAGGATCTATAGTGTTGAACTAGAATGTTGTATTCAATTAAGTAAGCACCTTCTCCCAAGTCCTAGTGTGCTACTTCTTTCATGTTGAACATACCAGCTGCATTGTATGACATCCAATGTATGGTAGAATCAATGCACCCACTGACTGTGCGGTACACTTTTCATCTACCATAGCTGCTTGCAGAACTCAATGTGTTTTCTATGATCTTCAATGCCCTTTAATATGTTGAGAATCTCCAAGTATGTATTAGTCTAGAACCTCACCTTGATACATGTATCAACTACTTCTCAGATGTTCAAATACTCTCTATGGGTCATCCACTAGTACGCAGGTGTCTCTCAAGTTATGACATCCATTGCTTTTACTCACTTTTCCTCTAGTACTCAGGCTTGAATTTATTCAAGGAAAGTATTCACTTTCTCAATTCCATCGAACACAAACGAAATGCGCAGATCCAACCCAATCCAACGCACATACTTTGTGATTAGTGAAGCTCTCCTTGTAGATACCTCATAGACCTGGTTCTGCCAAGGCTCAAGTGCATCCTATGAATCCATGTCAAAATAACAAGCACTCCACTATCTAAGCTCTCTGTTGGCAATGGGGTTCACATAATATTCCTTCCTTTTAGTCAGATTATATATATTTCAATTTCGACACTGCTTGTATCATCCTTGATTGGTTTTGTGTATATTTCTCCTTCCATGGCATCCAAAGGAGTCAACGTTTGCAGTTCCTACAACTTGAAGGACACGTGTCTCTGCTTCAAACTCAGGATAACGTTGTTACCAAATGCCTAATTGATCCCTAATAGAGCTAGGCAGGGATTAGTATCCTCCAATATCTCAATGCTTTGAAATTTTCCATTGTCTTAACCCCATCAATGTTCACCTCCACATTAGTCATCCTCCCAATTGAATATACTTTATACTGGATGACTAGTTTGAGTTGGATGGGATACCATACTAGTTTTGGCTTCCCTATCAACTCCCATGTTTTCTTGGGAATAATGTTAATGCCAACCCCCATATAGAGCATTACATCCTTCATCTCAAATTCTCCCTAGCACAAGGGACAACATGAACTCCTTTCTAGTTCTTCTTCTCTTGCCCACTCTATGCGCATTCCTTTCGAGAAGTGGTGCAGAAATGGGTTCTTCAACTTCATTTGACATTACTAAATTTTCAAGCATATTAGTCACTTTATTGATTTCATGAGGATCATTTAACAGAGTTAAACAACTTTGCAGAAAGGTACTTACTAAGTCTTCTTAGTGACTACTGTACGCCTCTCTACACAGTTCTTCCTTGCGATGCGTGACCTGCCTTTTTTCTTGACTATGCATAATGCGAGGTACCTCTTCCTTACGAAGTTGTCTTCTTTGATCTTCTTCTTGGCCTATGATATTGATCCTCCCTATGCAAACTTTCCTAGCGCAGGTCTTCCTTTCACTGTGTAGCTTCCTCGACCACCTTATGCAGGCTTCACGAAGAAGCTGTTGTTGGTCCTTAGCTTCAAACTTGGGTAAGGTTGACACAAATTTCCTTATATTATTCTCAATTGGTATTTCTTCATTGCATTATACAAAAATATCTTCACGTATTCGAGCGCCTCCTTTAGTTACTATGTTTGCATGTGCTAGGTCCCTCTCTTGGTTCAATGGTCACCATGTTGTCGTGACCTTTCTTGTCTTCTAATTTCTTGACCAAGTATGGAAAATATTGTGTTGCATCTTCTGTACTATGGAAGTATACGCACAGAGTATGGGGCTTAGGATAGAATCTTTCCAAGTGGCTTGGATCCCTGCAACTAAATCCAATCACTTATCTTTCACCTCCTCCATAGCCTCTTCCACAACCTCATAAGCCATTATGCGCAGCCCCCTGCTGTCCTCCGGGATCAATTCCTTTGTTTTCCTCTAAGCCTTGTACCTGGTAGGCATATGTTGTCTTGTCCTTTATTAATTGTAAAGCGTGACAATTTTTCACATCATGTATGACTAATTTGCAGAATTTGCAAAAAGGTGCATGTGTAAAGCTATGGTACTTCTGTAAAATCATAAAATTGGGAGGTGCATGGCCCCAACTTCGACAAATCTCACACCACTCAGTTTTGGGTGCCATAGGAAAAGGACTAGGTGCATTGGTCCCCATGTAGTTTTCTGTCATCGAGCATTCATTTTTGTGATGGCCTTTTGTTCTACAGAAGATACACCACACAATTTCTCTTACTACCTTTCCAATAGACAATTGTTGTAATTCCGTGGTAGGTGTAGAAAGATACATCTTAACCTACTCCATTCCTGGAAATGCCTCTCCTTCTCGATTCACTTCCAATCTTATCACAATTTACAGTGTCTGTAACTAAGTAACCACCTTCTAATGTGTCAATGGAAGTATGATATGTGGCAATAATTCTGCAATGAACCATTCATGGTTATACACATCTTGGATCTAGAAACTCAGTCAGTCTAATAGAATATTGAATTGTTGGTAATAGTCCTATATGGACTCACCAATTCTTTGCTTGATCTCCTTGATCTCAGTGAATCACTATGACCCAAACTTTGGTTTCTAGAACTCTTTCAGAAGATCTACTTTAATGGTTTTTAATGGTATATTCTTCCCTGGGGTGATATTACTCTTATATTTCATGTACCATGTCAGTGCACTGTCTCTGAATGTGGTCTCCAGTTGCATCATTTTGACAACCTCATTAGTGATGTTCTTCATGGACCATATCACCTTGTTGGTAAACTGATGTTGTTATGCACCATCTTTACATGTCCCATGAAAGAAGAGCAATCTCAATGTGGAATCTGATGTAGTCACCATTCTTGTAGGTACATGCGAACTACTACTTATATTTTTAATTGGTGGAATACTACTACTTCTTGAACTCTGTGTATCCGGATTTGTCTCCTGGGTAAAACTAGCTTCTATCTATCACATACCCCAATTTTGCAAAAACAATTTTATATTATTTGATATTATTGAGGACAATATGTTAATTTTTATGCTAAATTGTAGTTAATGACTCCGCAGGGTCAAGGATATTTAATGTAAATTCTGAATATTTTATTATAAATAAATAAATGAGGAGACAACAGCTTAGGAGAGTTGTTAAAAGAGTGTTTACTGGTTAAATTGGTGGAGGAGACTGGGTGGAGAGAAAATTGACATGTGGCAGCATCCTCAAACCACTTCCAACTGTTGCAGATGGAAACCTCCCTACATTTGGGGTCATGATTCCACAAGAAAGTGGAATCAAAGCAGGTGGCTCAATTAATGAAAACTGACCCAAAAGACCTAGGCAATCTTTATAAAAATTCCCATTGAATAGAGCTGAGGCTGCTCATTCTAGAGAGGTGATCTTTAGGTTGAATAAATGTACTTCAGAGAAATTCAAAGGAAGGGAAATCTGGAAAGTGCTTGAGGGGATAACTGTTGATTGATCTAGTTGCAGCTTTTAAGCTGAAGATCATACTGCTGAGAGAAGAGTGTTTACTGAGATATTGAACTAGTCAGTTGACAGAGGGTTCTACTGTTTGCACTCTCCACCAGTTCTCAGCTAAAAAGACCAGGAACATGCTCGAGGGTCCTGAGGAAGCATTGTTTGAGCGCTCTCCAGGAGATTGGTAGGGAGGAACAACCTCCTAAAGTTGTTGTCGTCTGTCCTCAACAGGTTCTAGGTTATTTTATTTTACTGTGTAGATAAATAAATCTTAGTTAACTGCTATGTGAATGTTAATAATTCAGTATGGGAAATGTTTGAGTTAGTATGTTTATTAAATTGTTATAGAAATGAAATGGATTTAGAGAATAATGTGTTAGAATGAAAATGAATTTCTATCTGTGTTTTTCCACACCTGGAAACCAGTTCGTACTCTAGCACAGATAGAATGATTTAAGTAGATAAGAGAATGAAAATGGTAGATAGGATTGTGTAACTGTAAATAGCAGAGTATTTTATTTTAATGTTTTAAATATTATGGAGGAAAACAGTGTTGTGATTTAATTGGGTTTACTGTTTTTACTTAGTTTAACTAAATAAATTGCAGAAAGGAAATAGTAAACTACATTAGAGTTACAGAGTTTACTTTCTATCCTTTAGAGAACTATGAATAAATTCTTTGTGATAAAATAGTAAATGGAAACAATAACTAATATAAAACTAAATATTTACATTTTAGAAACTATTTTACATTTACTAGACAGGCTTATACCTTTGAAGGAATAATCTCAGGGTCAAAACCCTAATAAATTATTTATCTATTATAAATTTATTTATTTAAGTTATATTCTATTTACATAAAATAAAAATAAAAAAGATTATAGTGTATACTATAGACTGTTTACAGTCTTTTCTTAAAACAAATATCTTTTATAAGACAATGTTTAAATTATTAGGGTATTCGAAACATAGACCAATTAAAGACCACGAAGATAGGAGAACCTCCACATTTTAAGAAACAGAGTATGATATTACTTAGCCATAAGGCTGTAATTCCGGTTTACAAGTCAAGAAAAGCTAAATACAAGTCATGACATTGATGCCGGAGTTACCCTGCAACAAGCAAGGGTTTTAATAACAGAAACTAAGTAATAACTGAAAACCAAGCATCTAAACAATGGAGAAATCGAAGCCGTGCTTCCTTTCCAACTGAAAACCCCTTTTTCCCTTAACCATTGCAAGCAGGGAGATGCCACGTTTTAACCGGGGCTTACCCGTTTGGTCTTGAAGTCAATCCAATGTTGGAGAGGATTCTTCCAAGCTTAATGGCAACTGTAACTTGCAAGCAAAAATCAAAGACTTTAATTAGAAACTGGGTATTCTAATACTGTAACTGTAACTTGAAATTTATAAAAAAATAGTATGGTAAAACTTATACCTGAAGGAAAAGAAATCTGGAGATGAGGAGAAATCGAACCAGCACAACGAACAACACTTTGAAGAACAATCCTCGTGCTAACCTGTGACAGAGGCAACGGGGTTCATATTCCAAACTACACCAACGATGGAGCAGGTTGAAAGCAATGACAATGGCAATGCAAAGGACCAACACTCAAACTACTGACAAAGTCCACCCTCATAGCAACTCAATGCTCGCAGAAAGAAACCAAGATATGAGCTGTGTATCTTTCAACCCTCATACTAGAGTGGCAACATTTCCTTACACACAAAAAGGAGCTATAAAATGAGAACAAGTGAGCCTCTCATGGCCGCGAAGAAACCAGACTGTACAGAGCTAAACCCTCATGGAAGAATGAGAAGTTAGGGTTACATTGCAAGTTTTTAAATCGACTATTGTTTGGTGGAGGCTTCTCCACGTGTCCATTGAAATTTTTATCAAGTTGTGGGTCGAGTCATATAGTTCTCCTGCACTGTCGGGAAGAACAATATTATTGCCAATCATAAAATGTTTTAACACTAATGGTAATGTTAGTAACATATCATTGTTATGTCGGATAACATGGAATCAACCCATCGATATAAGCATATTTTATATTCAACCAATAATACATTTTGGTATAAAGTCATTTCGTTGTATGTGCTGTTCGATAACACTATAATCAATCCATTATGAAAACATATTATAAATTATTATCATTTGCATTGAATAACACTAAGTTCAATTCTTGGTAAATGAATATAGTGGAGATCAATAATGAAGTTTAGGCCTTCGACTTATAGTCAATAATACTCCTAATGATTCTTCACACAAATCCTATTTTAAAAAAAAGGAGTAATGCTATGTTTACATTAGTGTTATGCAAAATCAAAGTTGATAAGATAAATATCTTAGGTTCAACTTTGGATATATAAAAGTTAGGTAGCATTTTCTACACAAGAATATCTTCTACTTTTGCATGAAGTAGACATTGTTATGGATGAGAGACTTCTTAAAAGTTAGTGATCTTTGGGTTTCCATAAAGAACCAAGTTCTTATTAATCAAACCAATGTTTAGATTAAACTTGGTAAATACAGGATAGTAAGACTATCCAGGGTTAAAGATAGAATCACTTAGTAATGTTACTAAGTGATGTAATTTTGTTACAATACTAGTGACAAGATGAAACTAGAAAAATCGGAATTATAACTTAACGACTATTGTGTAAGTAAACATTTATAACTGTAATACAATAATAAGCCGATAATTTTTCTCTACTAGAGCAGAATCAAAAGTAGAGCTAAAGGTTCTATTGAAGCTTTTTCTTGAAGGCCTTAGATTTATTATCATGCTTATAAGCAGTGCCCTAGATATTAGAATTAGCAATGGCAGTAAACTCTTGTTTCAGTAAAAGTGTCGTTATATGAAATCAGGAGTTCCATATAGAACTTGTAAGTAACTTAGCTTATAGCTGAAAAGAAGATTTTCAAAAGTAAAAGTTCATACTAGTGAAAGACCTTTAGTATGGCAAGCATATTGTACTTTCGACATAAACTTAAAAATACTGTCATAGTTGCAAAACAAATAAAGAAAAGTTACTTTACCTCGTAGTATCCTTGAACTCTATTAAGCAAATTTTTACTCTAGCATTTTATATATGCTAAAGAAGTATATCTGGAATTAACGCTTTAAATAACTCCTATTTGTTCAAAATTTACCTGTTGAACCTGTAAGATCCAGAAATCCAGCTGAGTTAGCAATTGCTAAGTAAGCCCCAGTTAAGAACATAACTTCTCGCCTACTTGACAAAATCAAATCATTAGTACAGCTAGAAGTAACTGAATGCAGGCCATATACATAACATATCAAAATTAAAGTGGTATTAGTTTTACGTGTTTGAAGTTAATCACCACTTTTGTTAGTTGTTTCATTTTTCCGCTAGCCGCTAGTAGTTATCAAATTGCGACTATAGACAATTTATGTTACATTAAAAAAATTTAATTTTTTGAAAATTTGGGGTTTTGACACTATCCCTTTAACTTATGCTTATGCTTCGGGGCTTGATTTTCGAGCAAACTCAAGTAATAATTGGTCTTCTTTATTGGATAAAGAGCACTGTGGAGTTGGGATGAAGCGTGGGATCCTTCGTGATGTGTTTGTTCTGAAAATACTGAATCTAGGAGAGATCAAATATGTTTGCGCATGCTCTTCCCCAATAATCCAAGTTCCTATTTTTGTCTACACTTCCTCTTATTCCATGTCCTTTGGGTTCTTCCCTTCTCTCTGCTTCAGGGGAGTGATACCACTATTCTCATATGAACTCTCACTTATTTCCATTCAATGCATCTTTAGGAGTCTCTCCTATTTTGGGCACTCTTCTTGCCTAGACTGTGTGCACCCTTTTGGCACATGGGACCCTTCTACACACTCTCATCACATAGTCCCATTTATGGTGTTCTTATTTTTTCTTCGCTCCACACTATCTTCCCCCATTGATTGCTTTTCTTATTCCTCTCTTCAAACTACCTGCATTGTCTCAACCCTTATTTCCTATCTTTTCTCCCTCTGGATTCACTACTCTTTTGGATCCATTTCTATGCTTACATTCTCCCACTTATTCATACGCCACCACCACTCCATGGGTTTTACGTTGCCATTCTATCGGGTTCACTGTCTTCATCCCCTTCTCAATAAATAACATATTTACCCACAACAGAGTATGTGCCAATAATCTCTTTCTTGGGCTCTCTTCAAATCTTTCCTCTGCCCTGCTATGTGCTTCTCTGCTTCCTATGCAAAATTCTACAATATACCCTTCTTTCACATGCAAGAACAAAAAATCGATCACTCTAGACAATTCATTATCTAAGTTTTATTTTGCTCCTATACTTTCTCCTTAATTCACACTATTGGTCGAGGTCCTCTCCAGATGCTATTAATCTCAGACTGCCTCTTTTTCCATTGCATATGACAAAATCAGAAGCTCATAGAAGAAAATTTCATGCAAACATGAATAAAGATACCTATCTTTCTAGTGTTAGGGGCAATCTGGAGTCCTATAGTCTCCTTTCGCACAAACTCGTCCTCTTTCTTTCCATCCATTCTTCAATCTTAACTTTAGTGGGGTTCTACCTCATTTGTTCATCGTCCCTTCACAAGCCATGTCATGTCTCGACAACATAACCATTTTGTTGGTTGGTGGTTAGTCAAACCCAAGGTTCAACACACATCACCAACAAAAACCCTACATGCGTAGATGTTTTCAATACCCTGCAAGCAAGACAAGGTTTCACTCGATACACACATAGGAAATTACATAGACTAATATAAGGGATGTGCATGAGAGGATGGGTTTTTTCTGAACATTATTGTATTCATTTCTTCACTTAACCATGTATTTGAATCTTCTACAGTCTAGCAATCTTTTAAACTACTTAACATTCAACATACATTCAACCTTAAAGAAACCGCACAAGGCAAATATGAGACACCAACTGCATTATTTTAATATTCAAAACTAGCTAGACTCCATGGATTCTAGATCTAGCTCAACAACTTAATGGTTCTTTCCTTATACATCGCTACAAACAACACAAAATTTATCACAAAATATAACACTAACAACAAGAACAACATAACCCAACCTGTTACAGAACATGCCTTTATATATAGGCTTAGGTTCAATTTATGCAAAATTGCTGGTGGCATGCAGTCTAATTGAATTCCTTGGCGTGCAATATGCTTCCAACTGACTTCTTTGGCACACAATATGGATTCTAACTTTCTTGCTTAGCATGTATCTAAGTGGTCCAAAACATGGGCATCAACAATGCCATCAACTATAATTCCACACATGGATGTCGGTAATCCATTCAGGGTAGGTCATAACACTCCAATAAGAAGTACATCCATACCCTGTAATGCATATCCATTTGGAGGTAGACATATCTCTCTAATAGGAGTTGGAGCTTACATGAGTTTTAGCTTTTGTCAAGGGAGCATGCCCTTCCCTAGAATGGGGGCATGACAAGTGGATATTTCTTACCATATGTTCAAGTTCCGCCCAACCACACTCATGTACCTGGATAACAAACCAATTCATCCTTTGTGCATGGTAGCACTTATTTGCCAAGTAAATCTTTCGTAAACCAATCGTCAAGACATGCTCCTGGGAGTTAGAACTCTCTAGCACAAAAATAAAATTGTCATTCGTGTCGATGCTTAATCTCTCGGATCTAACTAAAATAACTAATGATATAGTCATGCATAATCCAATTTGGCCTCCTATCCCATAAAATTTACCCTCCAACATTCATAAATTCGAGGAAAAATATGGAGAAGATCCCTCCAAACAGGTAGTGATGATAGTATTAGGTTGAGACTTTTCAGAGAACTTTGATTAGGGTTGTGGAAAAGTGGTACTTAGATCTCACATGAGACTCGTATCAAAATTTTGATGCATTATCTATGAATTTCTTAAACCACTTCTAATTGTATATATGTTATGAAACCTGAACTGAGTTATTAACATCATTTAGACAAGACAAGTCAATGCAAATCTCTGATCATATTCATGAGTGGTGGAGGCACCATTGTTTGATGAAAGCTCATATTTCTAACGAGTTTTTAGTAGATTGGTTCATTAAGTATTTACAACCATATATTGCAAAATATGTCATATTAATTAGATTCATGATTGAATAGCAGGTTGTTATAAAATCCCGACAATTAGATCTGATATATTCTCAATCTCAGATGTTGCATGAGATCTTGCCTATGGATCCAAGAGTAGAGACTGACCCAACCTGACCCATATACCATGATCACGCGTTGATGGTGTGATTCATTATGTGGAAAATGTCATGATTTCTTTGGTTACAACTCAAATGGGACAAATGTCCTTAAATTCCAACACACATGTATCCACACAGACTATCACCAATGTCCCCAATCCCACTCTATCGCATGATGTCCTGTCGGTACATGAAACTAGAAACCTAGAGTAAAAAAGGAAGGGGGAATTGAAAGAATGGGAATGGGGACAATAATACAATTAACAAGAACACTGGTTTAGATAAGAAGAAGAAGAAGAAGGTCAAATTTCCTTGTAATCTTTGTAGTGAATACCATTTGACTCACCAATGCCTCAAGTTGGAGGCAACCCAATGATTATTGGTGCAACAAGAAACTCCTCAACAACCTGTTGTTATTACTAATCTATTTACCCCACAATTAGCGAATGGTTGTTAGATCCTTGTGAAACACTATACCTCAGTAAGGGGGAAACCAAGGAAAAGACTATGGTCATAGAGGTAGAAGTATAGGTAGAAGTGGTTGATGCTCCTCTTGATTACAACTTCTTCTTAGGATGCATTTGGACTTATACCATGTTGGCAATAGTGTGTTCAATATTTTGCATCATTTGTTTTCCTCATGAAGGAAATATCTTCACTATATACCAATTTCCATGTTGTAGAGCAAAATATATCTCCACAAAATGACCCAATTTTCCATTGGTAGGCCATTCCATGACAGCCAGCAAGAATTTTGGAGTGGGGATCTACTTGAACCTCATGGGAACTTTAATCTTCCCCCACCCAACCCCTAAGACAACATTGCCTTGATACATGTGATCTCAATGATCACCACTAATCCAATGGTAAGGGTGTGCCACTTCATAAGCCTTCTGTTGAAGATCCATGCGTAGTTGTTGAGGGGTGTCTTCCAATTCCATCGTAATAGATTCCAAAGTATTGACATTCTGAACCAAACTAAGGTGGTCCATATTTGGGAGAGGAAAGGTGGTCCATCTAAAGATGGACCACCTTAGCTTGGTCCATTTGAAGATGGACCACCTTAGCTTGGCCCATCTGAAGATGGACCACCTTAGCTTGGCCCATCTGAAGATGGACCACCTTAGCTTGGTCCAAAACATTGAGACTTTGGTTGGAATTAGATTCATATTCATCCTGAATATCAACACAAAACAACCTTCATATGTACTTAGGGAAAATTTGAATATAGGAAAATACCTTTTGGCCTAAAGAATGATGGAGACACTTTTCAGTGGACCATGTCATATGCATTTCATGACATAAAATGCATCATTGAAGCATTCCTTAATGATTTTATTGATCAATTCTCAAGGAGAGCTGACCATCTTGAACATATCATAAAAGTTTTGAACCTATGTTATTGTTGTGGGAAGTTATGCACAAAGGTGTGTAGCTTCGCCCATGTTGGGTGAAAGCCTTTGAGGTTTTTTACAAGTCCCAATATTGTGTAACATAAGGCAAATGTGATAACCCAAAATGGATCCTGCAAGCTCTTGTTAGAAACAAAATAAGATAAAAACATAATAAAATCAAATACATAATGAAAAATGTGAGGGAATGCAAACCACAACAAAAGGCCAATGCGAGAACCACTTTAGATTGCCAAATGGTTAAGAAAATACATATAGTGTCACCTAGGAGGTGTAGGATTCAAAGGGAAGCTAACTATATCCATTAGGGAGGTCTATTTTGTCCACACTAAATGCTATATAGATTGAAGAACAAATGGGAGAAACGCTTTCCCCTTGGAGGAAGGAGGCAAGGGAACTTGGAGAATGCTAGTAGGTGGGAAGAGGTGAGCTATGAGGAAGTTTCAACACAATTCCAGAAGCATAACCTTGCTCTAAATTTCTCTTACAATATCCATGGCCATGACTTCATTTTATAGGCCAAGAGGTCACCAAGAAACAACAAGATCCAAATGTGAACCCATTGATTCCATGAACTAGCTCCAAGGTACACAAAGAGGGCTATTTAATGCCACCAAGTATGGGAGGAGACAAATTCGAATTCTTGGAGGTGATGGGACATTGTTGATCCCTTAATGTGCAATGGGTTGCTAAGATCCCATTGTTTTGACAGCTGCGCAGCTATCGAAGGTAAATCTACAATGCTCATGCATTGCCACATAACTGGTAATTCGCGTAGTAGCACACATAAACAGAGGTTTGGACACATGTTCTTGTCTTTTGACCGTTCTTTGGCATTTATGGATCTCATTGATTTATGGATCTTGATGAGGATGTCTTCGATGGAATGCATGTTATATGTTGATGACGCCTCAAAAATGTCACAGGTGTGTGAGATTTGAGCATTAACATATGCCTCTTGATATATGAGGTTTAGAGGGTACTATAGAGCCGATAATGCATCATCATTTATTTTTGTTCTCTCTTTTGTTCTTGAAATTTTTGAAGCATGTGTGGACTGACAGTTCCTATTATGAGGGAAGATTGCTAGTGATGATAGATGAAGCTATGACAAAGTGGTGTTTTATACAAACAAGGTGGGCATACCCATGCTCGTGAAGATCTGTCAAAATGGATACAATACGAGGAGACCAAGGGGTCAACCCATAAAACTGTTGGTACATGGATGAAGGTGGCTTCAATCCATGTGAGAGTAGATGAAATTGGAAATTATATCACTGGTGTCGAATAAGTTGAATTGTTGAAGATGATGAGAAGCCCATGGGAGTTGGGGACTGGAATGTTGGTGAAGTCATTGGATAGGGCACTTCACAATACCAAATGTATTGCTATCATGATTTGAAAATGTGAACACTTCTACCTTCGAAACATACGACTCCCCGTAATGTGATAGATGTGTTGATGTTGAGCATAAGGGAGACCACTAAGTTAGGAAGCACTAATGACTCTCCCTACTTAGTTCAAGGCGATCCCTTCTATTGATTGAAAGGGACCCCAAGGTAACACTATAACCACTACAACTCTCATAAATAATTATTTGATGTCAACGAGAGTTGAAGTACATGATAAGACGAGAGTCTTGTCCTGCAAACCGAGATCATTTTGTAACCAATTGTGAGATCGGTCAACCTTCACAAGACTGGATGGTAAGCGTGGGGCTCATAACTTCCTTTAGTCGATGTAAAATTGTGGGTAATGGATGGCAACATTCTTCCAAAAGATGTACAAAATTGTAACAGAGGGAGACAAACTACAAATGAAAGGATTTGTTGGAGACACGATACTAAGGGTAACGGTAATTGAAAAAACTAATAATGCTAGGAAGATAGAGAATCAACTACATCCATCAAAGGTGAACAAAGGATGATGCCAAAAGAATCAAGGGTTCCCATAGTTTTGAGTGGATCAAGGAACTATTTGTACATACAAAATAATTGGTGGGGTCCCCACAGTTTTGAGTGTACTTTTAGGGGACCAATTTGAAGATGAGTGGGATTCTCGTAGTTTTGGGCAAGTCGAAGAATCAATTTTGATGATGGGTGAAGTTCCCATAGTTTTGAGTGGGTTGGGGAAATTTTTCCAAAATTATGTGAGGGTTGTTTGCGAGTGCAAAGATGGGTAGTCCCCACAGTTTTGAGTGTATTATTGGGGGACCAATTTGATGATGAGTGGCATTCTCGTCGATTTGGGAAAGTCGAAGAATCAATTTTGATGATGGGTGAAGTTCCCATAGTTTTGAGTGGGTTGGGGAAATCTTTCCAAAATGATGTGAGGGTTGTTTGCGAGTGCAAAGATGGGTGCCCCATGAGTCCCCACAATTTTGAGTGTATTGTCGGGGGACCAATTTCATGATGAGTGGGATTCCCATAGTTTTAGGCGAGTCGAAGAATCAATTTTGATGATGGGTGAAGTTCCCATAGTTTTGAGTGGGTTGGGGAACTTTTTCCAAAATGATGTGAGGGTTGTTTGCAAGTGCAAAGATGGGTTCCCCATGAATCAATGTCATGCATATCGTTATTCTGGGAATAACTTAACATCATTGGTGTCTTCAGAGCATAGGGGCTTGATTGTTGGCTCCATAGAGGTGATGATATGAGGAAGAGTACATATGGTATATTGCTCATGGGTGTGTGAGTGGTCAATTGCAAATATTGATCGTAATGTGTGTCAAGGAATTTGACACATTGACTGCTAAAGGTGGGGTAGTAAGTGCTCAACTATAAAATGATGAACTATGGGTTCATCTTTTCAAACTGGTTCAAATTCCTCGAAGTTGTGGGGGGTTGACATCATAGTTTCCATGTTGCGACAAGGCTCCCAATGGTGCGCACACCCATGGGGGAAACATGTTATTCTCAATACCAATGTTTATGGCACATCCTAACTAGGAATGAGGACCCTGTAGTTACCAACAGGATTACTGGTAAATGTAATGTAAACAAAGGGAAGACGTTTCCTATATGCCAGTTTCAGGATGATACATATGATAGGAATCCTGCATCATTCCGGGAATGGTTAAAAGCTCCACGTTCTGCTTGTAATCTTGCACACATGACGCATATACCCAAGTGTAATAAATATCATGACGAAGGTATTGACAATGAAGAAATAAGAACCAACACACTGCATACCAGTGGTGTGCATAACAAATAGGTGCAAGATGAAATTTTTCGAATGGAAGAGCAAGAAGTTCCTCTTCATAGATCTCAACGCGTTGATCACGGTGGTGTGAATAGTTCATCAAACAGAGTTATGGTGTGGTCGTGGCACATATTTGAAATTGGGGCCAAATATCTATAATTAGGCTTGGGGCCTATTTTTTGAAATCATTTGTACTCTTTGATTTTCGAGCTTTACACACATATCCTTACTTACTTTGAAATGGGTGGCCAAAGGTGTACTAAGTGGGTTTTCATTCTACATTATAAACCTCACCAACATCTTTTCAATGTACTCACCTTGAGAAAATGTCAATTTGTGATTTTTCTCGTCTCTTGCTATTCTCATACCAAGGATTTGCTTTGCAACACCCAAATCCTTAATCGGAAATGATTTAGCTAGTTTGCTTTTGAGCATATTTATATCCTGCACGTTAGACCCTGCAATAAGCATGTCATGCACATACAATAACAAGATAATATATATTCCATTATCTAGCCTCTTGAAATAAACATAGTGGTCAGAATAACATCTAATATAACCCAATTCTATCATAAACTTATCAAATTTTAAATACCACTTCCTTGGAGCTTGTTTCAGGCCATATAAGCTCTTCTTCAACCTGCAAACCAAATTCTCCTTTGACCTCTTACCCCTGTGGCTGCTGCATATAAATCTCTTCCTCCAAATCCCCATGGAGAAAGGTTGTTCTATTCAAGATGCAAATCTTCTACCGCCACTAGAATTAAAATAGTCCAAATTGAAGTCATTTTAATGACATGATAAAATATTTCATCGAAGTCTATACCTTTATTTTGTGCAAACCCTTTACAACAAGTCTAGCCTTGTATCGCTTCTTGCATCCATATTCTTCCTTCAACCTGTAAACCCATTTATTCTGTAATTCTCTTTTTCTTGTAGGAAACTCAACCAAATCCCAAGTCTGGTTTCTTACGAATGAGCCCATCTCCTCATTCATGCCTTGCTCCCACTTCTTTATAGTTTCTACATGCATTTACTCGTCATAAGATTCAGGTTCACCAGAATCAATCATCAATAAATAATACAATGAAGGAGAGAATCATTAAGGGGGTCTACTTAACCTGGTAGATCTTCTTACATTTGCAGGAGTTTGAGGTACCTACTGTTGCTCTTGATTTTCAAGTGCCTTTGGAACTTCATTTTCTTTGATTTCATCAAACACTGTGTACTCTTTGTTTTCCTTTTCCTCTTTCTTTCCCTGCAACTGATATTTGTACATAATATTTTCATTGAATACTAAATCTCTACTTGTAATGATTTTGTGATTTTCATAATCCCATAAGCGATAACCAAAATCATCAACCCCGTATCCAATAAAGGTACATTTTTTGGATTTAGCATCAAGCTTTGTTGTGTTTTCTTTATCAATATGGAAAAATGCTTCACAACCAAAACTTCTTGGAAATGAGTAGTTTACCTTTTTATATGTCCATGCCTAC
Organism: Pseudotsuga menziesii; assembly: GCA_001517045.1. Classification (NCBI taxonomy): domain Eukaryota; kingdom Viridiplantae; phylum Streptophyta; class Pinopsida; order Pinales; family Pinaceae; genus Pseudotsuga; species Pseudotsuga menziesii. The sequence goes on from LPNX010515077.1 coordinate 209,185, forward strand.
TATGGAATTCCACTATCCAAAGCACTTGAATGCCCTCTGTTTATTAAATAAACAACAATATCTACAACATCAGACCAAAATTGTAACGACAACCCTGCATGCAATTTCATACACCTTGCATGCTCCATGATCATTCTATTTATTCTTTCTGACACACCATTTTCTTGTGGTGTCCTTGGGACTGTCTTACCTCGGTGAATCCCATTGTATGAACAGTAACTATCAAACTCCTTACTGCAGTATTCACCTCCATTATCATATATGAGACATTTCAACTTTGTTCTTGTCTCATTCTCAACCAAAGCTTTCCACTTCTTAAAAGTAAAAAACACATTAGATTTATGTCTAATGCAATAAACCCAAGTTTTTCTAGTTGCATCATCAATAAAAGTAACATAATAATACCCATGAAAGATCGAACATCCGTCACATCCTTAGGAACCGGCCAATCTTTGATTGCCTTTATCTTTTCAGGATCTACAAAAATTTCTTCCTTGGTCACTACGTGACCTAAATACTGAATCTTATCATTAAAAAAATCACATTTACTAAACTTTGCGAAGAGTTGATGTTCTCGCAACTCTTGCAAAACAATTTTTAGATGTTCTTTATGTTCTTCTTAAGTTTTTGAATAGATTAGAATGTCGTCGATAAACACGACCACAAACTTATCTAAATACTTATGCATCACGTTGTTCATTAAACACATGAAAACAACTGGGGCATAAGTAAGCCTGAATGACATTACGACAAATTCATAATGACCATATCTAGTTCTGAAAGTTGTCTTAAAAATGTCTTCATCTTTAATCCTTACTTGATGATATCCAGACCTTAAATCTATTTTTGAAAACATCGCGGCTCCACGTAGTTGATCAAATAGATCATCTATGCAGGGTAACGAATATCGATTTTTGATGGTCATCTTGTTTAACTGGCGGTAATCTATGCAAAGTTGCATAGTTCCATCCTTCTTCTTGACGAAGATGACAGGTGCCCCCCAGGGAGACACACTTGGTCGAATATACTTTTTATCAATTAATTTTTTTAATTGAGATTTTAATTCATTAAGTTCAACTATGTTCATTTGATAAGGGGCCTTTGAGCTAGGTACTGTACCCAGTACCAGTCCAATGGTGAAATCCAATTCCCTTTTCGGAGGTAATTCCAGAATTTCTTCTGGGAATACATCAACATATTCTTTTAAGACTGGTATGTCTTCCACTTTTAACTTATCTGTTTTAATTATACCTTCCTCATCAGTAATTGTTACTGCATAAGCTTTACATCCCTTTCTAACAGCTCTCTTAAGCTGTAGGGCAGAAATCTGCCTTATGGTGGTTTTTCTAGGTATTCCTTTAACACTTACTGGTTTTTCATCACTGTTTAAGCATGTGAAAGTTTTATCATAACAGTTTAGAATTACTCTATGTTGTTCTAACCAGTCCATACCAATCAACAAATCATAAGAACCAAGAGGCAAAACATTAAGTTTAACCACAGTTTCAAATTTATCCATAACTATTGCACATTCTTTACAAAACAAGTTACTTTTCTTTTTGCACCAGTGGCTAACTGAACTAACCATGAATTCTCAAATTTGTCAACGGATAACTTACGTTTTTCTACTATTTGAGGTGCAATATAACTGATACTAGCTCCTGGATCAATCAAAATAGTTACAAGGGTCTGATTTATCATACCTTCTACTTCCACCATGGAAGTCTAATATTCAGCTTGTCGGTTCTTCAAGGCTGCATTGATTCTACGAAGGCTCCTTGCTAGTTCGCCAACGGTCATCTCCTCCTGTATGGTATGAATATTGCTAACAGTCTTCTTCCGGTTTGGACAGACTGAAGCATAGTGTGGACCATTACACTCCCAACACTTGATAGGCTCTTTGCGCTCAAAGTTCTTAGTACAATTTCCTTGATTATTTGCAAATTCCTTACCTTTAGGATTGTTCTGGTTGTTGGGTGTATTGTTCCTATTTCCTTGGAAGTTCTTGTTATTAGGATAGTTTTTGGCCTTATTATTCTTAGAATTTCTATTAAGCACAAAATCCTTCTTCCTTTGTTCAAATTGATTTTTATTTTTCTTAGCCTTCTAGTTGACCAAGCTTTCTTTCTTCTGATTCTGCTCAAAACAGAAGTTAGCCTTTCTCATAGCTTCTTCCAAGGTCTTTGGGTTATCATATTCAATTCTATCCTTAATATGATAAGGTAGACAGCTAAGGAATCGTTGTACCTTTGGTCTCTCATCTACAAGGTATGGTACATACCTAAGTAGACTTAAGAACTTGCTGTTTAGATCCTTCATTGTCATTGATCCTAACTTCAGCTCATAAAATTCTTTGGCTCTCTCCTCATAATACTGCTCAGACAGGAATTTCTTTTTGAAATACCTCTTAAAGGTACTCCAGTTTACATTTTTCTCTTTTATTCCCTTAACTCTTTTCAAGTCCCGCCACCAAATGTCACCCTTTCCTGAGAGGTTATATATAGCCATTCTAGCCTTTAACTGGTTAGAATAGTTATATATTTGGAAGTAATTCTTCATCCCAGATAACCAGGATTCAGCTTCCTCCCCCTTCTCAGTCTCTCCATTAAAGGTTGGTGGTTTTACCTTTTTGAATTCTCCAGAAATCTCCTCATAAGGTTTGTATTTCCTCTTTTTAGTGTACTGATTACCATCACTACTGTCACTGGTAGTTTGATAGTTTCGTTGTTCACCAAACACTTCAGAAGACGAACTACTTTCAGTTTTAGTATGTTTCATATTTTTAGATTTACGTTGATGACTAGTATCTTCTGATTCGGTTCTTCTACCCCTACCCTCAATTTGAAACTTCTCAATTAGGATCTGATTAAGCTCTTCTTGAGCCCTCAGAATCCTTTCATTTTCTCGCTTTACAGACTCCATTCCAGTTTTTAGGTCCTTTATAGTTTGTAACAATTCTGAGGAATTTGTAGTTAAATCCTCTAGTATAGGATCTCGTGGTAGATTTCCTGTTTCAGTAACTGGAGACTCCTCCTTTGCATACTCTTCCAGCCTTTCCATAGCTGCCTGTTAAACTTCAGAAAACAATTCTCTGTTTTTAACATTTAAAAGAAAAAAATACGTCAGCATAATAATTTAATTTACTGTTTTATGAAAGCTAGTTGGGCTTCATCAAGGCCTAGTGTTTGAACCTTGTGTTCTGATACCACATGTTGAAACCCCAAAATTTCACAAAAAAAATTAAAATTTTGAAATAACATAAAATGCTAAGACTGTAGTTTCTTAATAGTTAACTGTTAGCAAAAAGAAAAACAGTTCATAGATTAATTTGCATAAACTCAATTATGTTAACTCAACAATTTTCTTATTAACATAATCTTAAGTTTTAACTTGCGCATTAATTCTATATTTGATTTACTCATGAGTTATATTTATGACAGTAGGTGGAATCTGACTTTGAATTCCGGGGCTTACTTAGCATTTATGCTAACGTAGATGGATTATTTGTTCTTACAGGTTTACAGGTATAAATGACCGAGTATCGTCTTTAAATTCATAAAGCATCCTACAATATTTCTATTTTCAATTTATAAGTTTAGATTATAAGTTGCTGTAATCCAACCTACTTCCGTAAGGTAACACAGTTTGTTTTCTTCTGTTGCTATAGTAAGCGAAGTTCAAATGATTGTATTTCTTCCTGTAGAATGAGTAGCGACAATATTACTTCTTTTGGTTCTGAACAGTTTATTTTATCTATTTGATATTCTTTACTTTCAAATTGCATACCCTAGCAATTCTATATTACAATTCTTGTATTAGATTCTATCTAAGAACAACTTTCAGGGTTGGTGTTTTTCTTATCGAGCCAACTTTTTCATCTTATGTTAACCTTAGAAATTGGGTAAGAATGTAAAACTATACTACAGTAATGAGAAACTGCCACAATGTCTAAGGTAAGATCTCATGGATCTGTATTAAGTAAAAGAGCTCATAGGGAAATGTTCTTACCTTTCACTTTGCCATTACATAGTTTGTTATCAAAACTTGGCTAGTTTCTAAGATTTAATAATGTGCATAACTATTTTTTACTGACATAAAAGGTTTCATTAGTGTTACAATTGCATAATGTTTAAGATCCTACCCAAACGACACTATGCACATTCACAAGTTGAAAGCTGTGTGATCATTTACACCATCATGACAGGCATTGGAACTAATAGATAGTTCTTCTTACACTATTCACTAAACTGTTTATCAGCCAATGATTTCATAATTATCTTAAAATACGATTAACAACAACTTAGTTATTGCACAACCTATTTCACAATGGTGATATTGTTTATGTAAAATTTGATGAGTTGTGACCAATAATAATAAAAAAGGGCTCATGCTCACATGTATACTATGCAAAAATAAACATAAACCTCACTAGATTTTATTAGCGATAACTCATAACATTGGATTCGATATATTACATAAGGTATTTCTTTGGGTTACGAGGCTAAGGTTTATGTTATGTATTAAGTCAACGTTATAACAACGTTGCAAACCCATGCCAATGATGAACTAGATGTTTAACGTAAAACAATTATCATAATGTTTTAAGCCCACGCCAATCACGAGCTATGCACCAAGCGTTTAAACGATTATAGTATGATTTGAATCCCATGCAAAGTATAATGCGGTTTTGATGAAATCATTGGTGATTAAATTGATGATTATGAAAATGTAGGTGACTATGGAAAGTCGACCCACTGCATGATTAAAATATTTGTGACCATGTGGAAGTTTCTTGGCCATGTACCAGTTGCTTAAATAGTTTTAACCCTAACCCTTGGCTCATTCGATCTCTGTCATTTGCGTTGGCCTTGTGGGTTGCTCTGCAAGCTCCCATGGCGGCCGTGAGTTGCAGATAGCTATAGAGGCTTCCCCGCTGGTTTTTGTCGTGTCTTGCTCCCTTGAGTTGGGTTCTATCATTCACCTCCACTGTAATTTCTTTCCTTGGCCAGAGTTCATTGCTTCTCCTTGCTCATGGCTTACAGTTTGCCTGTGTCTTCTTCTCTGTTCTTCTATCGTGGTCTGTCATTGGTGGGAGCTTAAGCTTACTATGTGATTGCAAAGCTCCTTTATCGTAGGGTTTTAGTTTCTCTGCTTATATGCTGGTAACAGTCCATCTCCATGCTAATTGACTTCTTCGCAGCCTTTGTTTAGGCATACCCCCACCTCTGCTGATCGTTGTGGAAAATAGTAGAGTTTCGTTGTCTCCATCCTCGGCGAGCATGAGGGTTTGGCTCCTTTTAGCGTTGGTCGTAGTGTTACTGTTCGTCCGGGGCTCCATCGTTTTCACTTCCAGTTAAGGTGAGTAAAATAAAATTAAGAGCTAATGTTGTTTATGGTTTAACTCCGCATAAGGGTTTCTGATTTCTAACATAAATTTGGTTCTTTATAATGCAGGTTGGCTTGTCTCCAAGGTTGGCCATTGCACTGTATAAATGGCTCCACGAAGCGTTCATGGTAAGCTCTGGTTTCAAATAGAGTTTCCTTTGCTTGTACAGACTCTTGCAGTTAGAGAAGGTCTCGGTTGTGTTGCACCCAGTATTGGGTTGCTGTCCTTCGTTTTTATAGTTTTTGCTTTGGTTAAAACCCTTGCTTGTCGCAAGGTGACTTCGGCTTTAAGATGTAATTTGTGAAGCTCTCCTCTCGTATTAAGGTTGAACTTACAGTTTTGTAATATGATGTTTATGCTTGTTCATACTCCGAAGCACGATGTGGATACTCAGCTCTTAGCTGAGTTTTTGTACTTTGTTAATATTTCTACTTACCTTTCGGCCTTCGGGCTCGTGGATATAATGTGAATGACTTAAGACAGTCTATCTGCAAGTTAAATTTGTTCTCCTTTATGTTTTTGTATTTTTACCTCTGTGTCAATAAATTAAATTTTTCTTTAAATGTTTAAATCAAAAGAATAAGTATATTGTTTATCCTAGGTTACTACTATAATGGACTTGCATATAAAAAAAATACTAGTAGTTTTCTGCTAAAAAATGCAAGCTCGGGTTTTTCCCTATTTAACCTTTAAAATGGTAATTTCTATATAGTTATTTAATTATTTTTTGTTACTGTCAAATGAATTTAAGATTATTTTAGTGGCTCAAGGAATTCTAAGTTAGAGATTATGAAAATAATCTTTGTTTCTTTCTTTAAAGATTTCTTTAGTTTGTTAAAAGAATTTTTAATTTATAAACAATATTGTTTATGTTAATAATATTATCAGCGAATACTATATTTTCTTAAGTTTGTATTTGCACATACATTTTATTAATAAAGATTGAGACCAGTCTATAATAGTTTAGTTTGTTCAATAGGATTATTTCTGTAAGCTTTCTAAAAAGTGAAATGAGGATTTTCAACCCTGTCATTACTCCTTTACATAATATAATTTGTCTGTAAAAGTTAAAGAACAGTTCTTTGTTAATAATACTTTAAGCATAGGTTACTAATGTATCTTAGTTGTTTTGATTCTAAATAAAAGAATACTGTGAGAGCTAAATAAGTTCTTTATTAAGATACTCTTTATCTTTAGATTAAATTGTCCCTAGAAATATATATGTTACTAAACCCTATCTAGGGTTTGAATAGTTGTAGGTTAAGTTAGCTATTAATATTAGTAAAAGATATAAACTAACAGAACCATACTTAAACCCTTACTTAACATAAATAAATAAGCATTATAGCTGAGATATTTCTATTTCCTCTATTTCAAGTTAAATGTATAGTTTGTAAAAGAAAGTACTGTGTTAAAGAATTACTTATCTACTTGAACACGTTGCTATCAGTAAAATATTATGGCTATTTCTTTTCTAGCACTCTTATTTTTTTTTCCTCGGAAAAATTCATAATTTTATTTCAAAGAGAACAAAATTACATCTGTACATGTAATAAGATCACTAAAGATCCCTACATTGTCAAAAAATTACAATCTCATATTATCAAAAATTATAACTGTCCCAGCCTATATCAGCTAGAAACAAAAACAGAATATATGATTTGCTGTCTCGGACAAATCAGCCTGTCATCCAAAATGTCTGGTCACAAATACTGGAAAATTTCCAATACTCTGTCATTCTAGCACTCTTATTACCATAGTTTGGTTTAAACAATAAACTTAACTAAGCAAATTAATATTCTTTTCAGAAAACAACTATCTACAGAAATAAAAGATTCCAACACTCTGAAAAACATAAATAACTCTATTCATTTCAGATTCCTATCATATCTTCATCTATTTTAAACACACTACCTGTGCTAGAGTACGATCTGGTTCATTCCAGACGGGGAAAACACAGGTAGGATTATTTCATCCAATTACAGATTCAATATTCAAATAACTAAAAGATTACAAGCTCTAACAGTTCACTACAAAACATGTAAATCATTCATGATTCATTCATTCTCAGATTTAAACTTTTAACACAACAAATAAAAGATTGTATAACCTGTTTAAAGCAGGATGACAACAGCGTTGGGAGGCCGTTCCTCCCTACCAACTCCTGGATAGCACTCAAACAACATCTTCTCAGGACCCCCAAGCTTGTTCCTAGTCCCCTTGGCTAAGAACTGGTGGAGCAAGCAATGAAGTGCTAGTCCAATGACTCAGTACTAACTCTACACTCAGCAGCAAGATCCTTCAGCTGAATAGCTGTACTAGATCACTTTTTGCAGTTTACCCCTCAAACACATTCCACAAATTCCCTTCCCAATGAAATCCTCTGAAGTACATTCACCTAAATGGTTCTCTTCCTGGAATGAGCAGCCTCAGCTCTCTTCAATGGGCCTTTTTATTAAGATTGCCTAGGTCTTTTTGGGTTAGTTGTCATTAATTGAGCCACCTGCTCTAATCCCACTTTCTTGGGGGATCATGACCCCAAATGTAGGGAGGTTTCCACCTGCAACATTAGAAGTGTTTGAGGATGCTGCCACTTATCTATTTGCTCTCCACCCAGTTTCCTCCACCAACTTGACTAGTAACACTCTTTTTAACAGCTCTCCCAAGCTGTTGTCTCCACTTTTATTTATTTATAACTAAAATATTCAGAATTACATTCAATATCCTTGACTCTATTGAGTCATCATTTACAACTTAGCATATAATTTAACATAATGTCTTGGAATAAAATCAAATAAGATAATATTATTTTGCAAAATTGGGGCATGTGACACATAGTCCTCCATTTGAATCTTTTGTAATTGGTAGTTTTTACCGTTAGATTTCTCGACCCTAAACTTTCCTTCTTTTTCCATTTCTCCCACTCAAACCAGAAACCCTTATTTCCTATGAGTTTACTAGCTAAATAGACCTTTGGCTCTAATACCAATTTTTAGAAAAACGAAATCACATAGCAATAACAATTAAATAATTAAACAAGATGCAAATATTAAAAACATTACAAGAGAGACTAAGATATAATGTGGTTCACCCAAGATGGGCTATGCCCACACAAAAATTTCCAGTGCTTTATTATTATACCATCCAAGAAAATGAAGGGATACAACATGTAGCAACCCCACTGCACTTCCTCTTCACTCTCTCACACAATCACATAGATTATTTTACAATGCTACAATACAATACACAATCATATTACAATGCTTTCCTTTTATAGGGGAATTACCATGGGATGAGTGTACTAATAAAACTGGGTACAAACACAGCTGAACAATAACATCTCTAAATCTAGAAGATCATGCTCCAGAACCAACAAATCCATTCGAGCCATGTGCATAGGGTTGGGCCTATGTTTCTAGGATAGTCGTCATATACCTATTCATTGCCAGTTCTAGAAACTTATGCAAGTCATGGTTGACAAAGCGTATCTTCTCCAAGTTTGGGATTATGTTCATTGTTACTCAAACTCCTTTTAGTATGGAAGGTGTTACCAAGGAATAGTTTGCATTTTTTCCAAGTTTGACCTTAGGCACATCGGCTGGTTTGGGTGGGACATAGTCTATCATCATGGATGCAGATCCCATTGGGTCTTCCTCTAGTGGAGGCATTGTTGCCTTCTTGTTGGGACCAAATCGTTTCTTCCTTAGCGGGCCGACTGGATCTGGTCGTAAAACAACTGGTGGAATCACTGGTGACTGTACAACTTCTTCTGCAAATGTGGGTGATGGTGGAGCAAATGATGCAATGTCTTCCACAATGGGCATAGGTGAAGGAGTCTCGATGCCTTATTCTTGAATGGTGCTCATACTGGAAACATAAATGACCATACTCTATTAAAATAGTAGCTTCGACTCTCACAATTGCATACAACAATTCAACGCTCTCAATCAGATGCAATAGATTGAATAAAAATTCAACACGAAGATTATATACGTATACCCATTCAATCAACCATTTAGTCGCACGATCAGGAAAAATGGAAAGGTGGCAGTGATTTCCGTCATATGGAGCAATCTTTCTAATCATTAAAAGGAAACTGCCAATCGAACCATCACGTTGTCTGTTAGTTCAATTGGTAGTTATTGTGCGTTAATGGTGGAAGTGACCAAAAAGTACGCTGCCAAAATCTCTCGTGTCCTCTCATTAACTTCTAGCCAATTGTCACTTGTGACCAAAATTCCTGTGTGACAACAATTATTTTTCTACGACAAGCCCAAATCCCGTGATGACAGTTCTTTACTTGCGACAGACAGACAATTTGCGACATTTTTCTTCGTCTGTGACAGTTTTGTTCTTCTATGAAAAATAGAAATTCTATGACCAAACACTTGTAAACTTAAAACAAAAAACACTCATAATTTTAAAAAATAACGCTTATAAATAACACTCATAAATTTACAACTTTTTGTCTTTTTATTGTTCTTTTCTCTTTTCTCTTTTCTCATTCTTCATTTTTTTGGAACTATTTTTAAACTTTAAGTTGACAAAATTGCGCCTATCCTAGTAAGGATTTAGTCGACTTCCATTCAAAAATCCCTTGAAAGGTGTTCCATCTAACTTCTTCAATTGCAATGCTCCTCCTTAAGTGATATGGATAACAATGTACGGTCTGAGTCAATGTGTTCTAAGTTTACCAGGATGTTTCAAAAAATTGTTGTTGTATAGAAGAACAAGATCTCGACCTAAAATTGCTTGTTCTTGATATGTCGGTCATGCCAAGCTATTTGTCACACCTTCTCGACATTATGATGATAGCGTGCGACAAACCTATCTTCTTCCAATTGTGCAAGCTGTAATAATATTTCTTTGACAACCCCAACGTCATTCATTTCAGTGATCGCAACTATTCTTAGTCTGGGTACAATATATTCCATTGGCATGACAACCTCTTGTTCATGCACTAGTCAAAATGGAGTTTGGATTGTTAACTTCTTACATGTCGGGAGATATTCCCATAGTACCATGGATACCTTCTGGCCCCAATCATCTCTTTGTACTTTGCATATCTTTGTTAATGCATTCTCGAGGATCTTGTTGAATGCCTCGACAACACCATTCACTTGTGGGTGATATGGTGTCATATTCTTGTGATGGATATGGAATTATTCAGTTAATTCATCGATCAACTGGTTGACAAAATGTGTGCCCTGATCACTTATCAAATCTTTGGGCATCCAAATCTAGTTACAACATTGTCAAACAAAAATCTGGCAGCGGTTGGGACAATACAATTCTTGACTGACATTGCTTCAAGTAATCTGTTGCAATGATAATGTATTATGCGTTGGTTCTTTTCCCTAGTGGATTAATAGGTATGACAAAATCAACAAACCATTTTTATGAATGCCTATAAATTTATCCGAGGTACTAGTGGAATTTCATCTCGTTGCGATGACTTTTCGATTCTTTGGAAGATATCACAGCTATGCCAATATTCTCGAGCATCTACATGCAGAGTAGGCCACTGAAATCCTACTTGTAAAATATTACGCACAATATATTTTTCTACATAATGGCCTCCTGTGACATCAACATGTGCCTCATTCAAGATCATTAGGCGCTCGTTCTCTAAGACACATCGACGAAGAATTTCATCCGGTCCCATTTTGTATAATTGTCCAACAATCAGCTAAAAATATGCAACTCTCATGATGAACTGTTTCTTCTGTGTTGTAGTGAATCTGGCTAGTGCATATCTCGTACTCAAGAATTGTATAATATCTTTGTAATGGACATCGAACATATTTACCGCAAATAATTGTGCATCAGGAAGGCTATCATCAAGATTACCAATGTCTTCTCCACTTTCAAGTCACAACAAATGGTTGGGTCCTAAATTCAATCGACCAGGTTTAACAATGATCTCAAAATCAAATTCTTGGAAGAGGAGAAGCCATTGACAGATATTCCCCCACAAGATAGGCTTATTGACCAAGGATTTCAACGTTGAATGGTCTATGAACATCCTGAAATGTCCACTTAGGAGATAATGTCAAAACTTTTGAAGTGCACACACCATAACTAAGCCTTATGTTTTGGTCATGGTGTGATTCTTCTTTATTGTTGATAATTTTATGCTAGCAAAGGGAATGGGATTATTAATAGAAGCTTCGCTAGGCTACGCAAGTACAATTATGAGTGCGACAGACGATGCGTCAACATGTACATGAAACTCTTTCTTCCAAGTTGGAAAGACTAGTATGGGAGTTGTAACCATCTTATTCTTCAAGAGATCCAGGCCCTCTTGGAATTGTTCAATCCATTTAAACTTAACATATTTCTTTAGTAATTATTCCATAGGAGAAGTCACCTCTACATAAGCTCTAATAAACTTATGATAATACGTTGTATGTCACGGAGTCATTCTCAACTTCTTTACTATCGCGGGTGGTGGTAGGTCGATGATGATCAAATTTTAGCAGGATCAACCAAGATTCCATCACGACAAGCCACGTGACCTAACAAAATTCCAAATGGAGCACAAAAAATACATTTCTTTAGATTTAGAGAAATATGATATTGTCGACATTGTTCTAACATCATTGTGAGGCTCTCAATATGATCTTTAATGAGTCCAAATACCATCTAGTCATCAAAATAGACTTTAAGAAACTTATGGATAAAATATTTGAAAGCAACGACGACTATCCTGGAAAATATAGCAGGTGCGTTATTGAGTCCAAATGGCATCATTGTATACTGGAAACATCCCCACTCCATAACAAATGCGGTCTTATGTCGATCTTCCTTCGCAATTATGATTTGATGGTAACCGAAGAATCCATCAGTAAAAGAATCAACTTCTTGAACCCTAGCATGCTCCAATAATTCATCTGTAATTGGTGCCAGAAATGGCTCGTGCAAGCATGCATCATTTAGTTTCCTTAGGTCGACACAGATGCACACTTCACCAATAGTCTTCTTATCTTGTACCACCATCAAACTGATCCACTCAAACTCTTCAACATGTTATATGATACCCTTATCCAACATTCGATCAAATTTTGTATTGACCTTTTCTTTGTCCGACAGATTGAGTTGATACGGTTGTTGCTTAACAGGTTTTGCATCGGTCTTCAACAAGATTTTAATTTCTCCAAGATCTCCGACAATGCCTTTCATTTTAGAAACCTTAGTGGGAAACAGATCTTGAAATTCATGTAGCAAGTCTGTAATCTTTCCAACTGTTTCATCATCCCAGTAATCTCCAATATTGGCAAACTTTGGATTTTCTGGAGATCCAATATTTACTTTCTTGATTTTTAACAGATTCATAAGTTTGTCATTTGACACACCTGATCCTTCCACCATGTGAGTGCCTTTAGGCTCAAGAATGTTTATGTCGCGGGGATCATCGTCATCTGCTTTTCCTGTTACATTATAGCACTCCATCCAGTGTTGGATTGTTGCGTTGCTCTAATTAAAATTTGTCATTGGTACAGGAATATCTTCAAATATCTTACTCTTAATTATTCATAGAGCAACATCAATTGGTGGATGATCATCATCAAATTCAAATTTATGGGTCAAATTGGTAACTAAATATTCCCATTCTACTATCCCTCGTTGCAGCTTGACTGATGTATACCCATTCCTTGGTATCATGTCCAATGTGTGCACAAATTGATGGACCCATTCTTGTCATGGACATGCTTCCCATGTTGCACGACAATTCTCAATGTGCTTGACAGGACTATTCAGTCCTGTATATTTCTGGCTAGTGTACATCACCTTCTCTCGAAATCGAACTTCCATTAATCTCCAACATTGGGGCCATTCTGAGATAGACTGTTTATGTGCGACCCACCATCTAGAAGGTGTGGCTTTCAATACAAAGTCCAAAGCTGACAATTGTTGAGAATCTGTTACTTTTTTCTTCAAAATATGTCAGAAAAGAGTCCATGTTATGCAATCCCTCATAAGTAGGAAGATCACCTACCTCAATGACTACTCGTCGCATAGATTGTGTCATTCTTGCACATATTCTCATAGATACTTCATGTAATCTATTCTACCAATTTTCTAGAGATTCTCCAGAATCCAATGTGCAAGAACTAATGCTTTTCCAACTACATTTTCCATAGGCCGTTGGATTCACATAATCATCCATTCCAGAAGTAATGTTATAGATGTGGTCTAGATATCCACCCTGTCTTTCACTATTCTCCTGCTTGACATACCTCAAGCTTTCTAGAGGATCAAGAAGCGAGACCACCCTTAGTTCATAATATTCAAACGTTAGTATCCTTTTCTTGAAATTGATGATGGTTTGGTTATCAATGGTCCAATCGATCCCCAAAAACACAGGATACAGATTCTTATCATCAACAATGTCAATTACCTCAAAGTCTGTATAAGTGCGAAGTCCTTCTACCTTGACAAGAACCTGCGTCTATCGACCAATAGGTAAAACTTTTGATTGATTTGCTAGTCTAATATGTATAGGAGACCATACTACTCTCAGTTTTACCATAGTTATCTCCCAAGTTTTCCTAGTAAGAATGTTCACATCGGAGCTCAAGTCCATGATAATATAGTCCATGTCATAATATCCTATCTAGGTGGTCATTCTCAGCTCTCGAACAGTCTTCAATCTTTTCCCAATATGATTAACCCTTTTTTCTGGTTGCACCTCCTTTAGATGTTCTTCTATCAAAGTTGTCAATCTGTGACAATATATTTATCTTGGATTAGTGTCAAACAAATTTTAAACAACTTTTTTAACTTACTAACATTTCCCATTGGTTTTTGTTGAAACAGTTGGTCAAATATTTCAGGCATTCCCAGGATTGGTCCATCAGACGGTGTAGCTGTAGAGGTCGACGCTTGATTTCTGTCGACAAATTCTAGTCGTGCATCCAAGAATACTTCTTTTTCATTTTGCACACCAAATAGTACTTTCTTTTGTGTTGTTGGTCACACTCATGATTTTCCATACGATTCTTCTTGATCAGCTCTTGTCGCAACACTTCCTCTAGTCACGGCATCAATACTCAACGCCCTTGGTTCAACATATATTCTTTGTATGTTCATATAGGGATTCTAAGGTGGATTCTGATTTCCCACATTCTTGGCCCGCCATTTCACAATCAACCGAGGGAAATCTTCGACAATATGGTCAAAATATTTACAATATGAACAAGTCATAGTAGGATTTCTGCAGTCCCTGGCAAAGTGTCCAGGTTGTCCACAATTATAACATATCACTTGGCCTCTTTTGCGACCAAATCCTCGTCCTTGTCCTCGACCTCTGAAACATACACCCCCTGAGTTTAGGGTATTGCGCTTGAGGGTACTGAGGCTGAGTGTATTGATTCTGTGGATATTGGTCTTGAGGGTACTAGTTCTGAGGAAATTGAGCCTGAGCTCGCTCAACTTACATCTGTTCATCATTCTTCATCAGGTATGTGTTGATTGTTTTCTCTTGCAGCAGCTGATATGCTCTGCAATATTTCTAGTCGTGGCCCACCAACCAACAAAATTTACAGTATAGACTGATTGGCACACTTACGATTTTCTGTAAGTATAAGCATTCTTTTGACCAATGTCCTCTAGTCTGATAGATTCAAAACCAAGGAATCCCTTCTGTATTCATCGGATTTGGTGCTCCTGATGCGACATAATTCATAAGCCTCGGACAATTATCTTGATGATGTCCTTCGGTTTCGCATCCGATACGCCATAGTTGTTCTTATACTTCCTTTCCTTTCTTGACATCCTGAAGTTGTAGTGTAAGGTTGGAAAGTTCCGACTGGATTTGCATCATTCCCACACTAGTTTCTCCGATCGGTGAGGCTTCTAATTTCAAATCCAATTCCAGAGCCTCGCTATGGGATACTATCTTTTGTTGCATTAATGGGAAACAAATATGTGGCAACATTGCTGCTATAAAAAATTCTTTGTGTTGGACATCCGACATTTGAAACCTTACTTTGGCCATCAAAGTCTTGAATATTTGGCCGAAGTCCCACACTGACTTAGTAAGTAACCATTCAGTTTCTTTCAACTCCGTAATACACTGCGACTCAGATTTCAATTTCTTAAACTCATCTGTCAATCCTTTATGAATATGATCTAATGTCTTATGGGTGATTCCTGCAAGAACTATAGATTATTACATGTGTCAGTTGAGTGCACGACCTCTAAGGGTCATGATCATCTGAGCTTTGTTTATGTCTTCATCTTGGACCTGTCGCATGGTCCATACAGATTCACATAGAAACCAGTGTTGCTTAGGGTCATCCAACCCATTTCCATTAAAGATTGGTAACTTTATATCATTCCCATCCATTATGTTTACTCTTGGTGCGATGCCAATTCGTAGTCCTCTCCTTTGGTCGCACTGCAAAACCCTCTTCTTGTTGTAGTCCTTCTTCTCTTCGCCAACCAAAATATTTTTCCACTCCTTAGGCGTCCACTTTCTAGTTCAATATCACTACTACCAAAAAAAAAACTTAGTTTATCTCCACCTATTATGCTCACAATATTTCTTGCGACATATCCCAGGTCTCCGCGTACAAACGTTTACTCATCGTACTCCTTTCTCAGGATCCCTTTTTCACACACCAACATCTTAATCTACAAATTTAAAGATTTTAGATATCGCCCTCACAGTCCTTGGAAAAATTCTTTTTATGTTTCATTATATGACTTTACCGTGTTGACTGCAATTTCTGTGATGTATCTGCCCGGAATACTATCCACCCAGAAATTGACATTCCTAGATATAGGATTGCCTACCCTCTTCATTCGCTGGATCAACTCAGGACTCCACTTTGTCGTCTATTCTCCTTGGAAAATTTTCTTCTGGGTTGCTAGCTTTGACATCCACTCATGCAATACAACGGTAAATTTGGTAAAGAAAATTTCATGAAGGTATGTGTAAAGGTTTCGCTCCAACCTTTCTTCCGAATTCAATCACCATCCTTCACTTTCTTCCCGTGCAAACTTTAGTGCCTTATAATCGACCCAATCTTGAATTCTCTGCTTCGTCGGGTACCATAACATATCCCCATTGGAATGATTCATGGTCCCAACAACATAACCATTTGTTGGCATTCTTTTGGTTGACCCAGGTTCAGATTCCTTGTTCGTCAACAAAGCCCAAGATATCGACCCGACAGAGCAGGACTCTGTCGGCAACACCTGCAATGCAGATGGTCTCACCCGATATATCTATTGGGAACTTACAGAATCAGGTTTCTGCATTTGTGTCGGTGATTTCTTCCTTACAACAAGACCAATTCACTTGACCAAAGCCATAATTAAACCTTTGTTCTTATCTATTCATTCAAGATAACTATCCTTCATTTAGTCGACATAATTAGCAACATATAACATAAAGTATTACCATATATTTACTCAATACACATGTGACACAACTATAAGTTCATTTGCCATTAAGCATGTGCGACACATTTAGATAAGCTCATCTATATCAATTAGGCATTCGACACAAAACACATTAAACACACAGAGCTAAGATGTAACGTGCAAACCCATTCGGGAAAAACCACAAAGGTGCTCTTCATCTGACATGAGAAATAGGTCATCACCTTTGGTTTATGCACTCAGCTTGTAAAATCCTCTTTAGATATTATTTACAATTCGGACATATTTCTTTCATCTCATGCTCTCTGGTTTTGGCCTATGTATTTCTTCTCTTATTTTCTAAATTGTCGATTCGCACACAACCTGGATCTAGCCTATTTCACTCTTCGACTAGCTATCCTTGATCAACCCACACACAGCTTGGGTTCGTGCTTTTATAAACCTTTCTACTTTTACGATTCTTAACTCAATAGTCGACTGACTCACAAGTCTCAATTGACAAGATGTCTTTCTATTTCAATACATTCAGTTACATATGAAAATAGGCACTATCATCCCAAAATACAATCAAGATTTATTACTAAAAACAAGATTTTATTCTAACTAACTCTTTCTAAAATTAGTCGAACTCTGCTTTATTCATCTTTAGTCTTGGTGCCTTCTATCATGGCTGCTTCTGTCGCAACTTCTTCCATCACACGACCATAATCTTCATCTTTCTGAGCAGAATTCTAGAAAAATTATGTCTAACTTTTCCTCGGGCCAACAGTACAATAAATATTGTTATTCTACAAGAGTTTAAATTAGATTTTGTGTTAGCTAAGTATAAAAATTCCTTGGAATTTTCCAAGTTAATGTTGGAACTATGTAGAGACAGTGAGGAGCCAATTGAAAAAAAGAATTATTACTTGACGAACACGTGTTCCCCATCGACTTAAATGACCCATGGTATGGAGACATACTGATGTATTTCCAAACATAAAGATGCCCCTCTCAATTCTCTCATGAGGATTGGTGGTGCATACACCATCACGTAAAGTGTTAATTTATCATTGGAGACACTTTGTATGTCCAAGGGGTGTATTCGACCTTGCAACAATGTTTAACTCACAAAGAAGCCGAGAATGTTCTAATTGATTGCCATAATGGAGCATGTGTCAGTCATTTGTTTGGGATGGAAACAACCTATAAAATATTATGTGTAGGATATTATAGGCCTTCTACTTTTAAAGATTGTTTTGAAGGAATAAAGAAGTGCCATCCATGCCAAATGTTCACTAGAAAAGTGCATGCACATCTTGCTCTATTGCATCATGTTATCACTATCTGTCCCTTCACAAAATGGAGGGTGGATTTCATGATGTGTAATCCAACATCGATGAAAGGTCATACGCACGTTATTATGGTTATGGACTACATCACAAAGTGGGTTGAATCCATGTCAACATTTAATAATCACGATGAAACATCAACACGTTTCATATTCAATCATATTATTGCTAGATTTGGTGTGCCTAAAGTGACGACCACAATAGTTATTTATGATGGATTTAACATCCAAGCTTGGATTCTGACAGGACCAGTCCTTGCCTTACTATCCACAAGTGAATGGACAAGTAGAGGTTGTCAATAAACCCTTGAAAACCATTTTGCAACAGATGGTTAGGAAGAGCAAAAACAATTGGCACATGATGATATACCCAACACTTTGAGCATAATGAAATTCAGTCAAGGCTACCACAATATTTACTCCATTCCAGCCTGTACATGGAGTCAAAGCCATGTTTCCACTTGAATATGAGATCCCCTCTCTAAAACTAGCCATTGAGATCTTACTTGGCAGTAGCGCTTTAGAAGAAGGTTTAGAATACTTATAAAATTTGGATGAACACTGAAGAGACGTGACCATAGAAAATGATGCGCATAAAAAACACTCAAAAGCTCAATATGACTAATAATACCACCCTCATTTATTCTCTAAAGGAGATATGGTGCTTTTGTATTACTAGGATACTAAAGAGTTAAGATCAAGAAAATTTAATTCAATGTCGCTTGGTCCTTACACGATGAGGCGAGTCCTTGAAAAAGGAGCTTATGAGTTAGAGGGTTTTGAGGGGAATGTGTTGAAAGGGTCTAGAAATGGGATTTATCTCAAGAGCTATTATGCCTAGGAAGCAATGCCTAGTAGATTCCTTGGACTTGTTGTAAGTAGTTAGATTGCATTTCCCTGTGTTGAGCCTTCTGGAATTTCACTATGTGGAGTTTTAGTGATGATCAACGTGTTTCAACTGGAAACTCCAAACATCATCAAGATCCATGTGAAGCTATGATATTTTCTACTTTTATTTTTCTTTTAATTCATTTTTCATTATGAGTTGTGATAGATTGACATATGCCCGTGAAAACACCTATGTTTATGGGCTTTGTAGATGGTGCCAACTATCACTCTCAAAATTTTACTTCCAGTGCTTGGATGATATATTCTCCCATGGGCCATATGGTGAGTTCAAGAGGAGTATGCATGGGTTTAGGTACCATTAACATTGTCGAATGCAGTGCTATTACCGAACTTTTATGGGTGCTATTTCAAACAAAATCCAAAGTTTGGTCGTCCATAGACACTCATAGCTAGTAGTGTCACAACCTAATTGCATATATTTTTTTCCTCAAACCTACTCTCTTCATAACATTCTTATAGGTGTGACTTCTTGAACACCAATTAAATTTTTTGAATATTCTCATGTTCCAAAAAGTTTGAATTCTATATCTGATGCATTAGAAAATTATGTATTGGACTGACATTTTTCACATTTATAGGCAAGCAGGTGTATGGAGACCAAACACATTTGTATATAAAGTTGACCATTTTTTTTTCATTCATAAATAATAGGAGATTACATTAAGTACAAAATGTGTAGAATGTTATACAAAATCGGGCTTCATAGCCATTAGTAATGCATATATAGGACCAAAAACTACAAAATATCGATATATTTGACATACATCATGGCCTAGTAGCATCTTGGTAGCATAGTACTACAGTTTCCACCTGACAAAAAAGGCATATCCATCCACTTGGGACACTAACCACTTGCAACTACATTCCCTATGGGAGGTCGTTGATCCATTGTTGTCAGAACTACAAGGGTTAATCCTTCAAGGTTCTACTATATAGAATCTCAATTCCTTATGGGACCCTCCTCAACATGGGTGTATTGTCATCAAATTTGTTGGTACCGGCCTATTGGTCATACTAGTCCCACATTTGCAACATTTAAACTTTTGTTAATGATTCTACACACCAAACAAACGATTACCTCTTGCTTTAAAACATAACAAAAATACGAAAAAATGATATATTCCAAAAAGACAAAACATTTCTTATTGATGTGTCCCCACTATGTGTTGGGAGGTAGTGCTAACTCTGGATATCCATGGTAATCTAGTCCAACACATGGGAATTTTTGATGGTATGAAGATAATTCCTCCATCACTCAAACAAATCATCATCGAAGAAAGCTACAATAGGTCCACCTCCTAACCTATGCATCATATCCATCCAGTGGACCATCATGGGCATATGAGGCTTAAGGGTAGGGATACTGATATGGTGGAACATCGAAGAGATTCACTCTAATAAGAATGAGAATAGTATGCTCCCATATCCAAAGTTCTTTTGTTTTCCAGTCATGCAATCTGTCAATTGAGCCTTCATGTTTATAAGAAGACTCATGCACTATTCAAATATTGTAGGCCTTAAACACTCCACACTATAGAACATATGTGTGCGGAATGCTTGATGGAGCATGTATGACCCTACCACTTGAGAGATTGTGGAAAGAATCACCTTTAATGGAAATATTTCAATACTATTGATGAGAACTTGGTCACCAATCTATCTTATGGCACATTAAGCGTTGATATATTCTTGCACGGTTGATATGCCTTCACCTTGTCCCATCCATTTGAGGTTTATCGGATCTCCTCATTGAGGTAAGCCTTTTAGGAAGCAGATACCATCAATAGTAAGGTCAAGTACCTCACCATTGATCATAAAGGCATTTGCATAAGGTTCCTAGTACCCCACAAAAAATTGTAGTAGTTTCTTTTGTGCTCTCATGTATGGAACATGGTAAAAGTTGAGAATGCCACAAGCTTGGAGATAATTTATGGTGTCATCATCCTCAAAGGCTTCCTTATCCAAGGCCACATCTCTCTTGTCTCATTTTCAAATTGTTTTTGCTGGAACAATTTTGAACTCACAATCTCTTGTTCATATAACTGCTACTTGGTGGTTTTTCTCTTGATTCATAGGTGGGTCCCTCCACACTTCTATCTCACATAGGGAAATTATTAAGGCGATCCAATAAATTATTCCACCCAAACAAATTTGCAACAAAATACATATTTTCATCTATCACATCACTTTAAAAAAATCATGAGCCATAACCATGGTTATGTTGCATAAAATAATCACACAATAAATGCAACCAAACCATTGAATAAATAACAAAAATAGGAAGAACATTAGATCATGGGATCTCATCCCTAATATTAAATACATAGATGTTTGACAAAGATCACCTCTTTCATCGAATCGATGATTTTCCCTTGATTAAAGATTCATGCTAAGAGATACTCTTTGAGCTCTTTGAACCATGCATTTCGCTTCCTTTCAAACATGCACTGATCAAATCGATTCATAATAGATTGATATGATGTGTTTACATTAGGGATTCCATGGCTTCTTCATCATACTTCAAAATTAATCTCCTATGGATAACTCCCATAGGTTTATTCAAACCCTAATATCTATAGGGATTTGATACAATGTTAAAATATGCATAGTAACAAAAATATGATAGAAAAAGATCACTAGCCAAATCTCATAATGTTCAAACCATAGCTACAAAAATAAAGTATACTGTGTGATGCCACCTCATATAGATATTTGTTCTAGATCCTAAAACATTGCATGGTGATTAGGTTGGGATATCTTAACTAACTCACTTAGTAATCATTTGAGGATAAATCACTATTTATCCTAAATGAAAAATATAATTAAATATGACACGAAGACTTGGTGATTGATAAGGTAAAGCCATAGACTAACATTTGATGCCTAGGACCTATGATAGGTGGTTGATATGTTCCATGGGTTTCCAATGGTAGATGGTCGAACTGTGTGATCATTGGTTGGTATGATTTTAATTTTGGCAAGTGAGATGCTTAGAAGGACTTATTATGGGTGGTTGATTTGTTTCGGTAGATGGCAATTTGTTTTTCACCCGTGATAAGTGGAAGATCTTCTTCATATTGCATATTTTCCAAGAAGGATATGCCTTTATTCTCTTGCTTGTCCTCTAACTTTATGTTTACTGTTGGATGGTTTGTGGGCAATGGAGCTTCAAGACATATGACATATGATAGGTATTTATTCAATAGATTTTAGGAGGAAGAGGGAGGTATGGTTATGGAGTTTAATCTATTTCGTTATAGATTATTTCATGTGATGTTCTTGAGTTGAATTTAGTTTTGTTTGTTCCCAAGTTGAGGAAGAATTTTCTTTCAATTTCTTGTATGACATATGTATAGTGTATAGTTCCTTTTAATGGACAACATTGCACTATTAATGATTGTAGTCTAGATAGTTTCAGGACTTTGGATAGAGGGGTGAGAGAGGGTGGCCTTTACAAGTTTCTTGTTGATATAGTGGCACTTCTACATCTAGTGGGAGGTTGGAATAGTCTTCTAGCTTGACAAGGCACATGCATGACGATATGTCACAGAGATAGGTTTAAAACTTATTATGGACTGAGAGATTAATTCCAGGATTCAAGATGTTGGGTTTGCATCTTATGTGGATGGATACAATGATGATTCATATTGTGGTGAACAAAGATGTGATATTTGATGAGAATGTGAGATATTCTAGTTCACATGATTCTCCTTTAGTGATTGAAGAGAATGTGGAGGTTGTTGTTCTAATGATTCAAAGACTTGAGATGAGTTAGATTCAAAGGGTCTTGAGTTGAGAGTGAGTGGATATTCCCTCAACTACTATAACTTGTAGGAGGTCAAGATGGCTTATCTAGACATTATTGGATGCTCAAGAGCATATAATAGCACCCTGATATTTGGTATGGTGGAGTATACCTCATATGATATACGTTAGTTATGTTGCATTGGTTTCTTCCACCCGTGAGCCCTTTAATTGTTCAAAGGTGGAGAGATGTGATACCTTAATGGAAAATGATGCTCAAATTGATTCCATGTTTGTAGTTGATGGGAGTGTGGTAGAGTATAGGATAGGGTTGATGGATTCTCTTAGATAGCGAGAGTTACCCTTGGATTATTTTAGAGAGAGGGAGTTGCCTATGATGTTACTCTTGCTTCAAGATTCTCTCAAGGTGAGGGAGTTGACCTAGTTTAGGTTGTATCAATTGTTTGAGGATTTGAGGTGCATGAGAGTGATTCTCAGATTGACAAGTTGATGATAGCTTTGCATAGGTTGTTTCCTATACCATGAGCCTTGTATTCCAGGATTGAGGAGTCAACTTGTGCAAATTTATATCTTTGTGACTTTGATAGATGTGATCCATATGTCTTGATATTGTATGGAGATATAATTATCGTTGCAGGATGTCTTTAACAACTCATGATGTTGTATCCTTTAACTTTGGCCCACGATGTTGACTTAGAGGATTATGGAGTTTGGTAGGTTTCTTTTACTCTAGGGTTATGTTCCTTCATATTCACAGGTGGTCATTATTCTTTAGAAGATCAAGATAATATGATAGCACGGGTCACATGTTCTTCAAATGAGATAGTGGTTGATTTTGATACTACAATAAGTACATATTTGTAGATATAATAATCATTGTAGGATGTCTTGGAAAACCCATGATGTCGTATCCTTTGACTTTGGCCCATGATGTTGACTTGGAGGATGATGGAGTTTGGTAGGCTACTTTTATTCCAAGGATATGTTCCTTCATATTCACATGTGATCATTATACTTTGGAGGATTGAGATGATATGATAGCATGGCTCATAGGTTATTCACATGAGACGATGGTTAATTCATAGACTACAATAGGTACATGTTTGTAGATATAATTATCATTGCAACATGTTTAGGACAAATTATGATGATGTATCCTATGATTTTGGCCCATGATGTTGAATTAGAGGATGATAGAGTGGTAGGTTGCTTTTATTCTAGGGTTATGTTCCTTCATATTCACTGGTGGTCATTTTAATTTTGGAGTATCGAGATGATATGATAGCTTGAGTCACAAGTTCTTCACATGAGACAATGGTTGATTCCGAGAGTACATTAGGTACAAATTTGTAGGTATCAAGTTTGGTGGAGTTGCATAGGAAGTCAATAGCTATTCATCTAAACACTTCCCTCATAGAGAGGGAGTGATAGTGTTTTGGGTTACTCCAAATTTTTACACCATTATTTAGGTGCTTCAAGAGATCTGGTGTACATTGTGTATGATTAACCCTTGTATGGTTTGATATGGTTTGGCACATGGTAAATGGTATGTGATGGATTTACATGGTGGAGATAACTTACTTAGTGATTACTTGACCTTAGATAGGCATTGGCTTAATATTCTTCCATTATGGATTGGATTTATCTTAACAATTGGGTGGATTCCCTTCATGATGGACACATGGAGATTTTACTCACTTGGAGGATTACATACTTGGGAGGAGCATTGTACATCCTAGAGGAGGGCACCGGGCCCTAGATGGCACAAGGTTGCTTAGATTCTTATTTAGAGGCTTGGAGATTGCTAGACGATGCTTGGGATACAACAATGTTCTTGTAGAGTAGTTGACCTAATGAAGTACATTGTTCACGAGGATGGATGGAGTACATGGAGGCTTGTGACTGAGACATGTGGACTCACCTTGTGTAGTTACATCATTTTGGATCCCTTATTGTATATGACATCACCTTGGAACATGGCATTTGTACTTTGGAGCAGAGCACTTTACTTATGTTGGTTTGTAAGTGTTTATTATAGGTTGCTTGTAAGGTTTTAGGCACACATTGTAGTTGGCCTACTTTACTTATCATATAAATAGAGGAAGGAGAGAGTCCCTCTCATTCATATATGTGTACTCAATTTCATATTCACTCTTGTGTTGATATGCGACCTTGGAGAGGAGTGTGCACTAGTCCTCTCTCTCTCTCTCTCTCTCTCTCTCCATGGATGTGTCTTTACTTGCAAATGATCTCTTTATCTCTTAGTATTCACTTGTACTTGATCTCTCTCTCTCTCTCTCTCTCTCTATTGAGTTTTTAGGTTTTCTTGGTCTTCTTGGAGTATCTTGGAACATCTTGGAGGTCTAAGGTCAAGTTTTATCCATTGGAGATTAGTTTTTTTCAATAAAACCATAGGGTATATTTGGTGGAGAAGAAGAAGAAGAGAAGATAATGTCTTGCATTGAAGGATACGTTGGAGTGGTTCCTGCATATTGGAGCTCCTTGGTTGAGATAGGGTTTTCTTAATTTTTTGCTAGGGTTTTGGGGATCTAGTTGACTTGTACTAGCATTGAGAGAAGGCTATGGTATGGTATGCATAATAATGAAGTTTTCAACTCTCCAAAACTTGTGCATTTCATAGATTTGATTTTTATCCATATAAGTTCTTCATGTATTGCTATTTATAACTATATTTGTCTTGGTGTTTTAACATAAGAAAAATGACAATTGTTAAGTGCTTTGACATCATCAATGGGTAATTTAAGGGTTGCTTTGTTGTTGCTATACTTACTGGTTTATTGCTGTTATAATTGGTGTAAAAGTAAAGTTTCAAATTTGGTTTATGTGGGATAAGTCTACCTAGAATGTTGGAAATGATTAAAGTTGTTTGGTAGGAATTGCCTAGAAGTTTGGAATGCGTAGATGTGAAATATTGTATTATTTTTGTTGTTGTTTTCTAGATGATTTCACAATATCCATAAGGTTGAAAATTCATAGGTTTAATACATGTCAAACCTCTAGTCAAAGAGGTGAAATTTATATTTTGCATTAATTGCCTTGGTACAAAAATGTTCAACAAATTGTACCTTGAGTTATTCAAACTATCAAACTCTAGGAAAAACCCTCCTCCATGTAACATACCTTTTGAGAGGCCATATATATTAACCCTCAATGGGATCACTGGAATAATTTACCAGATAAATCTCCGTCTCCCTACTATAGAACCCTAGGGCCTTCGTAATACATCCCTTAAAACATTTGTATGCACTGGTGCATTTCAATAATTTATATGCACCACTACATTTAAATCATTTATACACACCATTGTATGTTGAATATATAAACATTAGCATGCATGAGATTATAACATGTATTAGTGGCACTTACATGTATGTACACACAAGTGCATACATGGAGTGGTTCTTGCATATTGGAGCTCCTTGATTTAGCTAGGGTTTTCTTAATTTTTGAGCTAGGGTTTTGGGGATCTAGTAGACTTGTACTAGCCTTAAGAGAAGGCTATGGTATGGTATACATAATAATGAAGTTTTCAACTCTCCAAAACTTGAGCATTTCATAGATTTGATTTTTATCCATATAGGTTCTTCATGTATTGCTATTTATAACTATATTTGTCTTGGTGTTTTAACATAAGAAAAATGACAATTGTTAAGTGCTTTGACATCATCAATGGGTAATTTAAGGGTTGTTTTGTTGTTGCTATACCTATTGATTTATTGCTGTTATAATTGGTGTAAAAGTAAAGTCTCAGATTTGGTTTATGTGGGATAAGTCTACCTAGAATGTTGGAAATGATCAAAGTTGTTTGGTAGGAATTGCCTAGAAGTTTGGAATGCGTAGATGTGAAACATTGTATTCTTTTTGTTGTTGTTTTCTAGATTATTTCACAATATCCATAACGTTGAAAATTCATAGGTTTAATACATGTCAAACCTCTAGTCAAAATTTATATTTTTCATTAATTGCCTTGGTACAAAATTGTTCAACAAAGTGTACCTTGAGTTATTCAAACTATCAAACTCTAGGGAAAACCCTCCTCCATGTAACATACCTTTTGAGAGGCCATATATATTAACCCTCAATGAGATCACTGGAATAATTTACCAGATAAATCTCCGTCTCCCTACTATAGAAACCCTAGGGCCTTCGTAATACATCCCTTAAAAAATTTGTATGCACTGGTGCATTTCAATAATTTATATGCACCACTACATTTAAATCATTTATACACACCATTGTATGTTGAATATATAAACATTAGCATGCATGAGATTATAACATGTATTAGTGGCACTTACATGTATGTATACACAAGTGCTTTTTCTATGTATTAGAGCCTTGATGTTATTTATAAAATAAAAACATTGATGTGGTGAATGCATATCAATGCATTTTTAATTGGTGAAACATTGATGCTCATAGTTATACTGAGCACCATGGTGATCGTTATTACTACAAAAGCATCATTACCTTCAATGGTACCATTCCCATTGTTGTTATTGGGATTTCATGATGCATAATGATATAATGCAATTGCGCTTAACAATATATAGAACATCGATGCTTTATAATTGATCAAATGCATTTATGTGTTGTAAATATAGGTGCATTGTTGCACCATGTTACAAGGGGTGCATTATTAAAAAAATATTTGCTTAAACCTCCGATCACCTAGTTTTTTTAGTTATAATAAGCTTTCACTAAAACCTATGCAAAATCCTCCAATTTCGTTAGCGAATTTTTTGTAGAGGTTATTCCAGTTGTTTTGCTCCATCTTGTAACACTAAAATCCTTTGCTAATTGTGTTTTCTTATAGTGCAAACTGCTTGGATATACATTTTCCTCAACCTTTTAGTGACGTAGAGGCTTCCTCAATGAAGTTTTCTTCCTCTTCGCTTAATCCATACACACATCTTTGTCTTTCTAAAGTCACCTCAAGGGAGGTTCTAGTGGAGTCTTAGGTGATGTAAATACCTTTTAACCGAGGGCATCAAGGGTTTCATGCTCACACTTCATTATCTATATTTTTTATGTATGATTTTTTTTTTGTTTGTGTTTCCATTATTACATATTATTGGAGATAGTTGTCAAAGTTTGGTTTGCAAGGGCTCTAAGTTTTAGGTATGCTGACATATGTTTTTGAACCTATTTTGGCTATTTGTTGTTTTTTAGATCTCAATCCAAGTAGCTTTACCTCTCTCTCTTGCTTTCTTAGTTTCCCTTGTTTGTAAGTAGCAATTAACAAACCAGAGTGAAAGAGGTTAATAAACCCTAGTTTAGTTTCCCTTTTCTTTGTTAGTTTTGTTGTTATAATTCCTTGTTGTTTGAGACACAAGAAAACTCGCTACTTTACGATCAACCTTGAGCCCTAGGTTCATAGTAATATATACTCTCAATTATTAGCCTTCTCCCATTGGCCTAGTTTACTTAGTTTCTCCAAAAACCAAGTGATAACTTGACCTCCCTTCCAAGCCCCATAGATCGAGCTTCCTCTTTGTCATAGCATGGTGCCTCACTCCAACCATCATGCTACATGACCACTAGAACATTGGAGAGTATGACACAACATAGAAGTGTTGATGGAAGCAAATGCAACGAGAGGTAGGATATTGTAATTTGTGTAAGGTCAACAATGGAACCTAAAAGGATCACATCTTTTGTCAAACTAAGAGTAGAGAAGGGCTTGTCACAAACTAGAAATACTCTAACTTGTAAGTAAACTTGATCACAAAGAGTTACAATCACCTTGGTTGATTGTGAAAGTGTAGCAAGAAAAATAAAAAAGAAAATGTTAAACAAAGATGAAACTTCATGAAATGTGTTTAGATTGCAACTTAGTTCAAATTGTGTAGGTAAGACTTTTCGACATGCATTTTCAAAGAGTTAAATGCTTAGAGGGAAATGTGCCAAAAATATTCTTGGAAGTAGGGATGAAATTTAACAATTAAAATGACAATAATGGTTCTAGGTATTTTTAATTTATTATCATAAAAGTGAAGATAGGGAGAGAATTTGTAAATATGTTTATTTACACCTTCAAACTTCTCACTTTAACAAATAAAATGGTTTCCAAACTCACGAGAGATACTATAATTATAAGACAAAATATAAGTTTCAAAAGGTTCACATAAAAATAAAAACAATCAGGAAGGCACGATTTGCTTTCTAGAAATTGCAAAATCTAGTGTGTACGGTGGACGACCATTGGTTCCCTGCATAGAGGTGAGAAGAGAATACCACCCAATACTATAAGAATTGTAATGGTCATAGCCAAATGCCCGCGCGAGGACTGCGGTATTTTCCCACACGAACAACAAATTTCATCGGAAGTGCGACGCAGTGCTGAAAATCAGCTATCTGGGTCACATTTATCCCCTCTCAAGCCTCTGGAGAGACATAGGCATAGAGAGAAGAACATAACATTGGGTTTGCGATGGATTCTGCCTCGTCCTCGGAAGAGAGTGCAAGCAATCAGAAAAAGGTGAGGTTCTTCGACGAGAAGATGAGAAATTTGTGCTGGCAGAAGGCAGATGTTGTGGCAGGTCGTCATCCAGAACGATGGAGGAAGGACGGTGCCGGCAACATCGTCTGCAGAAGGTTTTGGCATTGTGAGGGCTGTCTCTGCTACGAATATGACCACATTATTCCTTTCTCCAAAGGTAAACCTTGCTCACCCGTTTACCGCTCTTTCATTCTGCATTGCATTACAGTCTCTTTGTCAATGCATCTGTGATGGTACTAGTTCGATTCCTACGGGGTCGCACTAATACTCACCTCTATGGTAAGATGAATCGCATGCTTTTCTATCAACAAGACTGATAAAATAAAGGTTTTTCTAATTGGTCATGTGCCTTGTTTGCAGGTGGAGGGACTACAGTTGAGAATTGCCAAATTTTGCAATCAAGGGTAAATCGATTTAAAGGGAACAAGGATCAACTCAATAAAACTGATTTGGAACAGTTTTCATGTGACCTTAAATTTACAGGTTTGCCATTAACACCCAACAGAAAATGTCTTCCATCCAATCGCTTTTCAATTCTTCTCGGATTCGAATATGGATCGAATAGCATTGTTCCACATTTATAGGACTGGGCAAAACTAATTTCATTATGGTTCGACAAGAAAAATACTTTTCCTATGATATGCCCTTGATCATGAACCTGGAATGGATAAAGGGCCACTAAATTAATCCGTATAGAAAACTCAAATCAGCTATAGAAGACCTGTTATGAGGGCATACTCATATCTTCTGTCACCCATCACAGTCTACATGCAATCCAAATATCCCCAGTGATTCCCCTGTAACATAAAAGGACACAAACCAGTTTTTATTTTGAGACATGTGCATCATATTGCACGTCGAAGAACAGGAATAGTTGCTATGGGACTATCTTAACTGAAGCTATTGATTTAACATATTAAGTCCATATATAGTCGATATCAAGCTAGATATTTGAGCTTTTCTTATTTGGAGACAGTGTCTTGACATGCTGTTTTCCAACTCTAGCCCTGGTCAATTCAGATGTTGGCTCGTAAATGACTATGTTGTACTAAATGACTATTGGACATATTGTACTGGCAAGAGGTTAGTCACATATGGTATTTACCTCCTACCATTAGCCATTAAGACAGATATTGCTATCCATTGCTATTAAAGAGGAGTGAAGGATTTAGATGATATTGCTGGGACTTACCACAACTTTGACATCCCAAAGTAGAAGCCTAATCACTTCATTAGAACGTCAACGATTTGATAAATTTGGGTGGATTTCTGTGCTAACTTCGTACGATACAAACATGAGGTGATACAAATTAGCAGAGCTTTTTCATTAACTAGATGCAAAATTATAATGAAGGGAAAACTTTGAGATGTTATCAACTTGTAATCAAAGCTCAAAGCTGTTTACAGTGTACACGATAGTTACCAGGTTCAAATTTGAATATGGTACAACACCAAAATCATTTGCGTGAAAAAACTCCGGTATTGATAAAATTCAGGGGTATACATCTGAAGAATATGCTTGTATACACTCTCTCCCACCCCAACAGGTGCCCTTCTCCTTCTCTACAAAATAATAATAATAATAAAATAATATCTGCATAGTGTTAGAGTTTGCACTTTAATTCAAACTTGTTAGATCTTTAATCTAATTTACTAGGATCACTGAAAGATAGACAAAAGATTTTATCCTAGGAAACCCAAATGGGAGAAAACCCAACAACTTCTTCTGTATAGATTCGTCACTTAGTACAATGTTAGACAAAGATAGAAAACCTAAAGGTAAGATGTCTTTTGTAGCTTCTTCTTCTTCTTCTTTCCAGCGAACTTGTCTTTCTCTCTCACTTGGAGCGAACTTGCTTATGTTGCTGTGTGTTCAAATGAGGAAGGGCATCTCCCTATTTATACTGATCATGTGTGTGACCTTTTTCCTCAATAGGGCCGACTTCTCTAACTAACTGGGCTGACTTGTCCTTGTGGGAGACCAAAAATACATTTTACATTATTTCCTTGGGAACTATTGTCTTGACTTACAACGGAGGTTTTACCTCGACTCTTACATGATCAATTACATTAATGACATCCCCGATTGGAGGGAAAACACCCCCGAAAGGAGGTACTATAAAAGTACAATAAATTACAATAAGAATAATACAAATAATACAATGAATATCTTCCGAAGTTACATTTTCTCATCGCCCTCTTAATCCCAAAATCTCTACATAGATCCCCTCAACTTTAAAATAAAGCTTGGAATCAACTTTACTCTTGGTAAAGTCCAAGTTCATCATAAAACTATCCATCCTGCCATACCCCGTCTTGGATGCCTGCTTCAAGCCGTACAAGGCCTTCTTTGGCTTGCACACACGAGTTTGTATGTCATGTGTCTCAAATCCAAGTGGCTGCTCCACATACACTTCATCTTCAACTACACCATTCAAGAAGGTTCTCTTGACGTCCATCTGGTGTATCTTCCATTTCATTATTGCGGCTAAGGCAAGTACAGATCTGATGGAAGTGTATCTTGCTACAGGTGCAAATGTCTCCTCGTAATCTATGCCTTATTTCTGAGAGAAGCCGTGTGCTACAAATCTTGCTTTATACTTCTCTCTGCTTTCGTTTGCTGCATGCTTGATTTTGTAGATCCATTTGGAAGACACCATAGACTTACCTTTTGGTCTTGGGACCACCTCCCAGACATCATTCTTCATAATCAACTGATACTCTTCGATCATGCCATCCTTCCACTCTTTCTTTTTTGTTGCTTCCTCATAGTTGGAAGGTTCTTCATTAATGATGTCACAAAGAAGCGCTACATAGCTGGAGTATGGTCTTGGTCTTTGGCTTTCTCTGGAAGTCCCGTCTAGAGCACCATATTTCTCTGCATCTTGGATTGCTTCTCGTGCCCATGTTGATCTTCTCTTGTAGGATTTCTTCGCACGAGGTGGATCTACAGGTCTCTGTGGTTTTGTCATGTCATGGTCTTATGAGGTTCTTTCTTCCATTTCGATATCTTTGATCCCGGGAGCTTCGAGTTCTTCAGTTTCTTCAATGTGGAGTTGTCTTGATTTGTTGTAGGTTGAGTCTTCATCAAACGTGACATCTCGGTTGGTCTCGATCCTCTTGAATCTTGGGAAGTATATTCGGTATGCTTTTGATATGTCACTGTATCCCACGAATATGCCCTTCTTTCCAGGATCTAGTTTTGTTCTCTTTTCTTTTGGAACATGTATGTACACAGGGCATCCAAATATTTGGAGATGGCTGACTTCTGGCTTCTCTCTTGAGGAAGCTTCTTCTGGAGTCTTGTTATCTAGGATACGATGAGCTGTTCTGTTTTGTACATGCATTGCTGTTCTTGCTGCGTCTACCCATAAGTACTTTGAAAGGTCTTGGTCATGAAGCATCGCCTTTGCTGCTTCCATTATTGTTCCGTTCTTCCTTTCTGTAATGCCATTTTGTTCACGATTGTAGGGAGTGCTCATCTCCCTCTTAATCCCAGATTCTATACATAGATCTGTGAATTGTTCTGAAGTGAACTCTCCGCCATTATTTGATTGTAAAGTCTTGATTTTCTTTCTAGTGTGGTTCTGTACCAAAGCTTTGAACTCTTTGAACTTGCTGAATACATCATCTTTGCCTTTCAAGAAATAGATCCATGTTTTACGAGAATAATAATCTATGAAAGAAACATAGTATTCATACCTGCTTAAGGAGTTGGATGACATGGGGCTGCATACATCTGAGTGGATTATCTCCAAAATCTCTTTTGCCTTGATTTCACTGCTTGGAAATGGTTTCTTTGCATTCTTCCCTTGCACACATCCTTTGCATATGTCTTCATGTTTTGCTTGAATCTTGAGTAGACTTGATACTACCTTGCTTGCAATTGGTAGTGCTCTATAGTGTACATGTGCAAGTCTTCGGTGCCATAGTTCTCTTGGTTCCATAGAGTCATGATCCAAGGCTTGTTGTGGTTGACCCTTCAACTTGTACATGCCTCCCTCTTGCTCCCCAATTATTGTTGCATCATCAATTGTCTTGCCTTTTGGCCACATGAGTACTTGGCCATCAACAAATGCAACATGGAATCCTTTAGCATCTAGTGCTGAGAAGGAGAGGAGATTCTTCTTTAAACCTGGTACATAGAGAACATCCTTCATCTTCATTGATTTTCTTTAGTCCAACTTGTAAGAAGCTTCTCCACTTCCTTTTATGGGGTATTGGTAGTCATCTCCTAATTTCACCTTGTGAGGTGATTCATGTTTTGACAAGTTGATAAAGGATTCTTTGTATCTGGTCATATGCTTGGAAGCTCCACTATCCACAAGCCAATCATTGCTTCCATGGGTGACGATACATGTAAGAGCTGAGATCAAAACATATTCTTCATCACTTGAAGAGTCTTCTCTTGTTCTCTTGTTTACGGGCTCATCATATTCAACAATATGTGCATGATGTCTCTTCTTCTTGTTTGCCTTGGTGGACCCTTTGTTTATGGGGCAGTCTCTTGCAAAGTGACCTTTCTCATCACATGTGTAACATCTAAGACTGGAGTAGTCCCTTCTATGATTTTTATGGAATCTTTTGGGCCTTCTGTGTGGTTGATCCTCCTTCTTGCTTCTATCCTTCTTCGCATGAGCTGTTAGTGCTTGATCATCATTTTCTCCCATCTTCTCTTCTCTTGCCACTAATCGAGCTTCTTCTTGGCTGCATTCCTCCCACAATTCGCTGAACTTGATAAGCTTCTTTTCGATGGATATTCCTCGAATGAAAGAGTCCATGATTTCGGAAGGCCATTCAAGGTGGTCATTATTATCTCTCCTTCAACGTTCTTTTCAATGGCTTCAAGCTGCTCCTTGATTTTAAAGACCCTTGAGAAATAAGATTGGATGGTCTCTGAGTCTTGGATCTTCACATTCTTGAGTTGGTTCCTCAAGGTCATCTTTCGGTTGATATTCTTCCCTTCATATAGCTTGGTCAAAGCATCGAACATCTTCTTGGGTGTCTTCAAGGATGAGACATGAGGGATGCGATGATATTTGATGGAGTTCGCAGTGATCCTTTTCGCTTTGATCATGTTCTTCTTGTGAGTTTCTTTGGCATCATCTCCCTCTGGTTCTGGAACCTCCTCAGTGACATATTTGTCCAAGTCATTCTCTTCTAAGATGAGAGAAATTATATACTTCCATGCTTGGAAGTTGTCAAGTCCTTCAAGCTTGTCCTCAAGCTTAGTATGATTCAACATCTTGACTATCCAATATGAGAACCTCAAATGGTAAAAACAAGGAAATAGATCTTACCAATTTGAGATGTCCAAACTGCTTCTTGAGCTGCCTGACTTAGGTTTGGTTGGGAAACCCTAATTTTTAAAACTTGGAATCTTGAAATTCTGCCTAGATAGAAAGATGCGCCTCCTTTAGGTGAGTTGCCTAGTGGCATCCTTTTCCAAATTTTGTGGAGAGAAGCTCCAAAAACTAGTTTCTCCTGGCAGCAGCAATCAAGTAAAAAATGAAACTTCTCTGATCTGGAATCTTCCTCCACCAAAAGGGGCGCCTCCTTGAGGCGAGTTAGCCTAGCCCTCTTTTCTGGAAAAATTGTGGAGAAAAGTGCTAGAACTTGGAAGCCCTAGTTTCTTGTAGCTGCACAATGTCGTCTTTTAGGGCGGCTCTGATACCATGTTAGAGTTTGCACCTTAATTCAAACTTGTTAGATCTTTAATCTAATGTACTTGGATAACTGGAAGATAGACAAGCACAACATAAAAGATAGACACAAAGATTTTATCTTGGGAAACCCAAACGAGAGAAAACCCAACAACTTCTTTTGTATAGATTCGTCACTTAGTACAATGTCATACAAAGATAGAAAACCCAAAGATAAGATGTCTTTTGCAGCTTCTTCTTCTTGTTTCCAACGAACTTGTCTTTTTGTCTCACTTGGAGCGAACTTGTTTGTGTTGCTTGTGTTCAAATGAGGGAGGGTGCCTCCCTATTTATATTGATCATGTGTGTGACCTTTTTTCTCAACAGGGCCCACTTCTCTGACTGACTGGGCCGACTTGTCCTTGTGGGAGACCAAAAATGCATTTTACATTATTTCCTTGGGGACTAATGCCCCGTCTTACAACGGAGGTTTTACCTCGACTCTTACATGACCAATCACAATAATGACATCCCTGATTGGAGGTACAATAAAATACAATAATAATAATACCAATAATACAATTAATATCTTCCGAAGTTACATTTTCAACAACACATAGAAGGCTTGCCTAGCAATGGCCTGCAACTATTGTATGGTATAAAGCATACAAGAAAATAACACCGACCAATAGGTGAGAAATCTCTCAGTCAGGTGCCATATGGCCAGCCAAGCTGATATGGAAGAGTGCTTTCTTGATGGGCAAGGGCTTGCATCTGCTGGGGATGCAGATTCGGGTTGAGGGTTGATTACAAGTCGGCAGGACATTAAAGGAGGGACAGTGATGCATTTGCTGGACATTAAGTTCATGCCATCGTACAAATTGAATCTGAGCGGGAGTCAGTGGGACAGAAAACTCTGAGGTGAATCCAAATTGATCCAAATAATATGGCTAAACTGAATTTTGGTTGAACTTCCATATTAAAACCTCTGATTAGGCCGCGCTTGTTTACTATGGTTTACACTACAGCAGTTTATTAAATAACATACTTTTTTTTCTTTGGTTTTCCATTTTTATCTTGTACTGGACCACAGGTGCATTGAGAAGACTTTCATTGTTTGGAGGTACTTTGCATATTCGTGGAACCAGTTCATGATTAAAGTTTGCTGCATTGTTATTAACTTATTATATTTCAATTCTTGTTCTATATTTGACCAAATATCTTGAACTTATCATATTTCTTAAATGACTTTAGAAGTATCATAGGGTATCCACTCAGTCAAAGCCACTTCAATGACTTCACTATCCATGTCAGAGACAGGACAATCATCCTACTTAGGGAGATCAGAGTTCTCAGTTTTTCCCTTATTAACATCTTCAGTTTGCATTGACAAGTCCTCTCATTCCTCATGTAATGAAAAACTAGAATACTTCAGGCCATGGTTTGATGATGATCAGTCGCAAATTACTTCCACCCAGTCATAGTAGGAAAGGCATGCTAGGCAGGAAATTGCCATTGCATATTCTGGACTTTCCTAACAAATTAGACCCTGTTTTGTGCATACCATCAGAAGTGGAAGATTGGTGAGATTGAGCTCCCTACCACATTAAAGAGGTCATATTATTGCATAGAGAGTAGCAAGGTGCTTACAACCCAGTATGGAGGAGATGTTGTCAAGTATGTCACGTTACGTAACGAAATGTTCCCATGTCGGCTCATAATTGATAAAAAATAAAAGAAAGTATTAAAAAAATCATGTTGGCTCATAAAATAAAAAAATTAAAACGCATATATCTATCTTAAACACCGAGAGAGATTGGATATCTTGATGTGTAAACATTTTCTTAATGTGTAAAAAATTTAAGATAATTTTTTTCTTCTTAATGTGTAAAAAATTTAAGATAAGGCAATTTACCCTTCAAGAAATTGGATCCCTCTCGATGCTTAATAAATCCAGGTTTAAGATGAATTTATACTGGTTTATACCAGTTGAGGCCAAAGGACTTGTGAAATTTTATATTTAAAACACCAATTTTTTAACACAATCATGCATGTACTCTACTGTGTCACAAAAAGTGTTGTTACTGAAAACAAATATACACTAGTCCTTATTATTTAGCTTTTGATGCCAGTGGCTTTTAAGTATTGGACATAGCTGGAACATACGTGTGTTCAATAATTGCTGGCAACGATTTATTTCGTTTTGCAACAAGTGTTGTTGCTGTAAGCAAACATCCAATAGTCCTTATTATTTAGCTTTTGATGCCAGTGGCTTTTAAGTACTGGACATAGCTGGAACATACGTGTATTTAATAATTGCTAGCAACGATTTATTTCGTTTTGTGTTTAATAGGTTGCTATGATGAATACTGTTGGAGTCTGTGACAGTGTGATCAACGCATAGAGATAAATGAAAAATTTAAAAACCATACTGGTCCCACTGCATTACATTACAAAAAAACAGCTGCTGCTATTGATCATTCTAGGAAGATATCCTAGTTGCTGTCAAATCTAGTAAGTGTAACAATGACTCGCAAGACAATTTTTTATCCTGGCTTTTGGGAGTGGCTTTGTATAAATTTGGCTGCATTGTGGTTTACCCAAAGTTTCATAATCAGGCATAAATGTGAGACCTTATGACCAAGCCTGCAGGGTTATTTTGCTTGGTCGCTAGTATCCCTCCATCATACTTTGTGCTATTATGGTCGACTTTGGTGGATTGCATCTTAGTACTATTTCAGTAGACTTAATGTTTCAGAATGACATTATGACTATCTGAACTAAAATTTGTGGTTTATGGTACAATGATATATGCACCATCTTTGATAACTAAACTGAAGTCACATTCTTGTCATCAAATTATTATAATGCTTTACTGTTGTATCTCTATTGTGTGTACCGTTATTTGTTCTTTGATATAATTTTAAAATTCATTGCAATTTTTTATGACACCGTTGCTATTTTAGTCTCTGTGCATTGTGGCTCTTATAAGCTGTTGAAGCAAACACTATGGATCAAAGGAGAATGATCATTCCTATCATAAGTCTAATATTATTTGCACAATTTTTTATGATTTTATACGTTGGCACAAAATCAAATTCCCTTGAATTAAGCTATCTTCTTATACCAGATAAGGAGCTGGATGTTATTGAGATGGCTGTGTATGGAAATGTGATGCGACCAGGGCTCCAATGCCGCTGCAAATCCGTTGCTGAAATGCTTGGACAACTGAAATCGAAAAGCCCCCAGATGGCATGCGAGTTGCCATATAAGGAAGCTTCATAGATACTGGCTGACTGGTTTCATGTTGATGGTCATGTGCAGATGAACAGATGACGGGTTTCCATGAAATGATTTTGAAAATTAGAGAGCTGTGGGTTAAGGGATTGTTCTGATGATTAGAAGGGACTTTAACACGCAGTTGTGTCTCATTCATATCAGTGAATGATCATGGCCTAATTGCCTTACTATTCTTAATGTATGCCTCTCTTAAGGAATTGATAGTGATTCGGTGTTCAGTTAATGATATTAGACTCAGCTTGTGCAAGTTAATTACAACAAAAATGACTGTCAAGCTTATTTCAGTCTTGGATTTTCTGGTTTCACTTGAAAGACTTTTCTTGTAAGATAGTATTTGCCTTGATTTTTTTTGGATTCAGCTGTTTTATAAATTCAGATAAGCATCGATGTTTCAGATAATTACTGAATTAAAATTGGTGGTTGCATGGTAGAATAGTATATGCACCATCTTTGATTACTAAACTGAAGTCGCGTTCTTGTCATCAAGTTATTATACTGATTTACTGTTTTATCTCTATGGTGTGTACCATTATTTGCTCTTTGACATATTTTCAAGGTTCATTGTATATTTTTGTCACTTGCTATTTGTAGTTTGTGTGCATTTTGGCTTTTATAAGTTGTTGATGAAAACAATATGGGTCAAAGGGGGATGATCATTCCTACCATACATCTAATATTATTTGCACATCTTTTATGATTTTATATGTTGTCACAAAATCAAGTTCTCTTGAATTAAGCAATCTTCTTATATCAGATAAAGAGCTGGATGTTATTGAGATGGCTTCTATGGAAATGTGATGCGACCTGGGCTACAATGCAGCTGCAAATCTGTTGCTGAAATGCTTGGACAGCTGAAATCGAAAAGCTCTCAGATGGCATGCGAGTTGCCATATAAGGAAGCTTAATAGATAGACTGGCTGCCTGGTGACAAGTTGATGATCATGTGCAGATTAACGGATGATATGTGATGAAATGAATTTGAAAATTGGAGTGTTGGGTTTCAATTTTTTCTGATGATGATAGGGAATTTAACATGCAGTTGTGTGTCTCATTCATATGAGTGAATGATCATGGTGTCATTGTTCCAGTATTCTTATGTATACCTCTCTTATGAAATTGATAGTGATTCGGAATTCAGATAATGATATTGGACTTGGCTTGTGGAAGTTAATTACAACAAAAATGACTGTTGAGTTCGTTTCAGGCTGGATTTTCTGGTTTCACACGAAAGACTTCTCTTGTAAGATTGTGTTTGCCTTGTTTTTTTTTGGATTTGAGCTGTGTTTCAAATTCAGATAAGCCCCAATGTTCAGGTAATTGCATGAAATGTCGTTGCTTATCTGAATTTGTATACTATGGGCATTTATGCAAGCAGTGAAAGTTTTTATTCCTTAATTAACCTTTGCCATGACTTTAATATGCCTAAAATGGCCTTAAAGGTTTCCATACAACGAATATATATATATATATATATATATATATATATATTTTTTTTTCCCTTGCTCGCATTAGATGGCTGACAACCCTTAATTGCCCAGAAATGAATTTGAAAATTTAATAAACATTCACTGCCAACGTTTGACCAAACTTGATCACCAACGTTTCAGGACCAAACTTGATCGAAAAGGTTGACCTTTCAGTTAGGAACGGTCCAGGGATTATAAAACGAGAGAGAACGAATCATTTTATGTTGTAAGGGAATCAAAGTTTGCCATAGCTTAGATGATATTTGTACTGATCTTTTTCCTGAAATAATGAGTTGGTTCTCTTGGTCTTGTTCTATGCTTTAATGCTAATAAATATCATCGAGGCAACTCTTCCATTGGATGAGTTTGAGAAAACAATGTTCAACTCAACCTTTTTAGTCGAGTAATTTACTTGTATACAGCACTAGAATATCCTTTTGTACTAGTACTACCATAACTATTATTGTTTTTCAGTTAGTCAGATTAACAATAAACTGAACCAGTCCACTGACTTATGATTGAATGATAGGGGTGCTTGTTATGATGAAGGTCGATGTTAAAATCTTGTGGACACTTGGTTGACCATCGTCTATTGTTGTGCCAGGCATCAAGTAAAATGCTTGCTATGAGAAAGACCGAGGTTCTAATCTTAAGTAAAATGCTTGCTATGAGAAAGACCGAGGTTCTAATCTTATCGTGGTGGTGCCAAGCCATAAGTAAATATTAACTTTGCACCAACTATCAACTGATTCAAAAGGGTTATCATTGACATTATATGAATACATAGCGTGTAAAAACGAGATAACTTGTTAGGACACTGTTTCGGCCTTCATAAAGGTAATCAGTGTTGTTTGATCTTTTGTCTAAATCATCTCTTTTATGTGCATGCACTTTGCAATTGATTAACCTGCCTATAACTATAGTGTGCTAAGCACTAAGGAAAGCCCCAGTTGAAGATTGATGGTTCCCAAGTTCTAGAATTTATGCAAATTTAACATCAATCCATTACAC
The DNA here is from genome assembly GCA_001517045.1 of Pseudotsuga menziesii. Classification (NCBI taxonomy): domain Eukaryota; kingdom Viridiplantae; phylum Streptophyta; class Pinopsida; order Pinales; family Pinaceae; genus Pseudotsuga; species Pseudotsuga menziesii. Next base: position 249,908 of record LPNX010515077.1, read on the forward strand.
AATATTTCAATAACTATGAACAATTTGAAAATAGTGTGGCTACATTTACCAACTTTCATTTTCAAGTATATTGATGGTTGGTTTATTTCTTTTATTTCTGCGAGTCCATTTCTTCATCCTTTGTAGTGTCTAAATAATTTTTATGGTGCAGGAATCCTGTGTGGCATAGCACTTTCCTTCAATATTTCAAGTTTTATTGGTGTGATCATCTTGAAGATGTCCTTTGACATCCCACTCATTTGTGTGATCATCTTGAAGACGCCCTTTGACAAAGCTTGAAACGTTGAAGAAAACCACTATACAATGTAAGTTTCCTCCAACCATAAATTTATTTCCTATGAATAATGAATATATAAGATCTTTCCTAAACTCTTGTGATTCTTTGACCATTAGGCTCCCTTGAGCCTTGAAAATCATATCATATCAGGGCCCACTTATTGGTGTGATCTTGAAGATGGGGCTTTGATAAAGCTTAGAATATCGAAGAAAACCAATATGCCATATAGGGTCCTCCACGATAAATTTATTACCTGCAAGGAATGATTATATTGAGAAGCCTTTCAACTCATGGCATGCTTTGACCATTAGATTCTCTCCATCCTTGAGAACCATATAAATGGATACAAAACTAATTTTAATGCAAGCATTTGACATCAATAAATGCATGAGCTTCATCAATTTGATCAACATTTACACAATCAATGAATTGTTACCATAGATACTCCCCCTTTTCATTGTCTTCCTTTGACATTTTCTTTTTTTCTTTGTCTTCCTTCGACATTTCTTGAGAGCTTTGCATAATCTTATTGTATCAATTATAATTTGGTTGAGATGTTGAAAGCTCTCGGTCGCTTTGATTTGTGATTGCTAAGAGATCAAAATACTAACTTCTCATCCTCAATTTGACCTCTTATCGTCAAATTGATACCTAATGGTACTCTAGTGTAAGGGCTTGGTGGATCCCATCACTTTCACTTGAGGATTCAATTGAAATCCTTTAAAGATAACCTTCAAAGTTTGTTCCATCACTTTATGGCCCTGTCTTATCCTTTAACAATTCTTGTTGTAGGGCATTAATCCCTTCCCTAAATTTTTTAGTGTGGTATCATAGAAGTTCTCTGATTTGGATTATGTTGATTACAAAACGAAATATAGAATTAACACGTGTAAAAAAATATAGAGATACATTTAAAACCAATTTCTATTAATGAAACAATGGTGAAAAACTTGTACAAGTACAATGGGTAGAATTGTGGTAGCTATCTTTGTGAAGTGATGATTTTGCTATGCCCATTTGTAAAACACCCATAACATAATATTCAAACTATGTTTATAATAATGCCAAAACCTTAAAGAGTAAAAATTCCTATTATGCAAGAACCCTAACTCTTGTTAAAATTTTAGGGTTTTTCAAAAATTTAATTAACTTGAACAATAATGCAGATCAAATAAAATGAATATTGAAATAAAAGTACAATAGTGACAAAGGACTAGATAATAAAAAATATAATTTTCATCTCTTTCAACTTTAACACTCCCTTAAGGATCATTGTGTTTAAGGTACACAACTATAACAATAGATACAACATGTAGAGCAACAATAAAATCAAACAAGACTAACAACTAGCATCAATAAAATATCTAACTGAGAAAACAATACTGGTTTAGACCTTCTTTATACTCGGATATACTTTCAGATCAGACCTTGTCTCTTAGGAGACAAGTCACTCAAGGAACAAAAAATGGCCTTTATATGAGGGCAAGGACATACCCGAGAGAGAGATAGATAAGTTACTGTGGAGTAGGGTTAGATAAGTACATGCCTCAAGGTATTAACCAAAACAGTATGGAAACTTCAAACCCTTGCTGCAATAAATGACAATCTTTAGGACAATCATACAACAATCAAACAACAACACCTTTTAAATGTGCAGAGGCATCCTTAAAGCATACATTAACACCCTCAAATTGTAGCAACACCTTCACAAAAACAATGACACCTTCATACACAACAGTAGCAGCCTCAAAGAGGCTGAAAGAGACAAAGGCACCCGCTAAGCAGGCTTAGCAGGTCACGACAGCCCTAGCAGGCTCAACAATGGTCACGTCCCAACCATAACAGGCTCAACAATGGTCACGTCCCAGCCATAACAGGCTCAACAATGGTCATGATAGAGGTACATGCCATAGAACAATTGCACAGTGAGGGTTCAACCCACAAAACAGGCCCACGGGGAGTGTTACAACACACAAAACAATCCAAAACAGTGCTTAACATCCTCAACAAAAGTCACGATAGCCCTAATAGGATCAACAATGTTCACATCCCAACCCTAGCAGGCTAAAAAATGGTCACAACCCAACCCTAAAAGCACAACAACGGTCACGACCCAACCCTAACAGCTTCAACAATGGTCACGACCCAGCCCTAGCAGCTTCAATAGTGGTCACGACCCAACAAAACAGGCTCACGATAACCTTAGACAGGTTCAACAATGGTCATGTGTGAGGGAGAGAGAAAGAGCATCAATAAACCTTGACATCAATCCAAAAGAGCAACAACCCTAGATCAAATGTAGATGAGCAAATATCAGAACTTATCTTCCTTGTATCATAATGAGATCTATCACTTTATTTATAGGCTTTAAACGTCTTCTAGAAGGATCACCCTTAGAACTTTAGGGTTACTAAAGACGTCTTATCCTTTTAGGAGAGTTACAAAAATTAAAACATAAAATAATATTATGTTGACTTAGGATAGGGTATCAAGGTCACAATACGTTATACATTAGGGAGAGTTTCCAAATACAAGATACACCAATAAAGTTAAGTCATCATAACAAAAGGGTCAAGATACCACACTCAAGAGAGGGGCGCTAGCACAAGGACCAACAAGGGTTCAACACAAAACCACAAGTCAACAAGAGGGGTTGCACCAAAGTGGGAGAACAACCCTTTTACCCTCAAGACCAAGGTGTACCAACAAGGTGGGAGAACAACCCTTTTTCCCATAGGACCAAGATGCCAAACTTTTATCTTCTCTCTCAAGGTATATAGTCCATAAGTGTTCCATACAATAATTGGAAGTTTTTATCATCACCATATACGGAAGGTCCAAACTGGATGATATGATAATCTGGTCCTCTTGACTACTCCTAAAGGTCGGGTGCTAATGACATCACCAAGGGGTGGCTAGTCCCTCGAAGAGACAACCTAGCCCAACCATGTAGGAGAGAAGGACATCACACATCATCATCTTGGTTAATTGACCAAGATCCTCCTAGTTAACTGACTAGGACTATACTTGCAGGACCTGCTTGTTCTTAGACCAAGAATCTGCCTAGTCCTAGACATGATGTCGTTGTCTCAGCCTACAGGATTTGCTTGGTCCTTATGACTAAGCATTGTTTGGTCCCAAAACATAATACCCTAGAGATAGATAGGGGCCCTAGCCACATGCTAGGGACTTTGCCATGAAATCAACTTGCTTGGTCCCAGACTCGGAACCCTTGTAGACTGCTGGGGCCCCTAGGGTAACAACTAGGGACTTACTCTGCCTGGTTAATTGACCAAGAACCATAGTTAACTGACTAGGGTGCCATCCTCCCAGAGAATGGCTTTTGCAACTGCACTATCTTTAACACTCACTCTTAGCAAGAGAGGAATTCTCAACAACACTACGCTTGTCTCAGAAGTACTCAGAATTTGACAGAGGCTTAGTCAACACATTGGTAATCTTCCTTCATTAGAGAAAATTTCAACTCAAAATGGGCCTCCTAAAAAGAATTAATAAAATAATAGTTAAAATAATAAAATAATATTTATTAATTTTGGAGGAAGAAAAGAAAAAAAACTACTTTTTTGTTTGTATTTTTGACATATCTCCCCGTGTTTTTACGCAAATTTAGATCGAGAGAGCTCGTTGGATGCGGAATTAAATTCCGCATCCAACGAGTACCCACTCGGCATACTTTTGACGGACCCCGCTACCCCAAAAACAAGAAAT
>LPNX010515077.1:253961-269649 GCA_001517045.1 Pseudotsuga menziesii
CTCGACATACTTTTGACGGACCCCCGCTACCCCAAACGTGACATCATCATCACGTTTTTTCAGGTATTTCTTGTTTTTGGGGTAGCGGGGTCCGTCAAAAGTATGCCGAGTGGGTACTCGTTGGATGCGGAATTTAATTCCGCATCCAACGAGCTCTCCCGATCGAAATTTGAGTAAAAACACGGGGAGATATGTCGAAAATACAAACAAAAAAGTAGTTTTTTTTATGATACCTATCCCCAAATTTATATTAAAAAAGTGTTTAAGACCTATACGGTATTTCAAATTTAAAGCAATTTCATTGGCTAACACATGATGACATGGAATTTGAATAAAAGTTAAAAGGCCCATTTTGAGTTGAAATTTCCTCTAATGCTTGACACAACAAATTACACCATGTACTTGACATAGTGATACCTCCTCTCGACGTGTTCTGATCTATCATCAAACACAATATTTTTTTAGAGATTCAAACAACTTTGGATATCAACAAGAAGTATGATCTCATAGATCCACTTGAAAGTTACAACCAACTTCCCTTGATAGCTAAGAATCACTTTCCATATCTCATTTTCCATAGCAACTTTCCAAACCTGTTGTTTGGCTTCCTCCTCATAAGTGGAGGATTTTGAATCAATGACATGGCTCACACTGGAGCACCCTTGAAGCCTCTCGATAGGATTCTCAGTGAGATCAACTGAAGGCTCTCTGGCCTTCACCCTCTTCTCATCTGAACGAGATGACTCATAGGCTGAATTTTATTGTGCTTCCATATTTGAGTCATGGAAGACTCTCTGGAGTGATGGAATATCTCATCTCTATTTTTCTTTTCCGCAATCCCATTTTGTTGGGGTTTGAAGAGCACAATTGGTTCTCTCTTGATCTCTGAAACTTGATAGGCGTCATGAACTAGAGATTTAATAACATGTCCTGAAACATCATAAAGGTTACCTTCACGAACTCCAATCACAATGGATGAGCTCATGTTTCCATCCTTGGGCCACATCAAGGCCTTTTCTTCTGAGAAGGCTATAGTAAACCCCTTGTCCTATAACACTGCCACTGAAAAAAGATTCCTATTTAAACCAAGAACATATAAAACTTTCCTCAATGTGCATAAACATACCTGGATCAAGCTGGAAAGAGGTTGAACCAATTCTTCTTATGACATAGATACTATCATCTCCTAGTTCCACTTTCACATTGGATTTCTTGTCCTTGTAATATGCAAGATCCTTCTTGAATCCATTAATATGCTTGGAGGCTCCACTGTCTATCCACCAAGAATCTTTCAAGTTAGAGATGGAACCCGAGAGTGCTGAAACCAAGTTGTGTTCATTTTGTTCTTGATCTTCATATCTTGATTTCTTATTCTATGGTTCTTCCTCTTCTACAATAGTTGAGGCATGGTACTTGTTTCTGTACCAATTCTTATTAGTAGGTTTTCTATAATTCTTTACAAAATGACCAAACTAGTTGCAGTTATAACATATTACTTTTTTCATATTAAAGTGCTTACCTGGAGGTCCCTTACCTTTGTCCTTTTGCTGAGGGAATATTTTTCCCTTCTTTGTCTTGGTAGCAAGTGCATGATCCTTTTGTGGAGGAGGCCCAGTTCTGATCTAGATTATTCCTTCTTCTACCAAACAATCATGCCACAACCTGTCAAAGTTTGGTTTGACCTCTCTTCCATTTACTGCGGCCATAAATGTCTCCTAGGTTGCGGGAAGACCATCAAATACTGTCTGCACGAGATCACCATATTCTACTTTTATCTCTAATGGCCATGAGTTGATCTCTTATCTGAGAGATATCATAGAAGAAGGTGGCAACTGTCTCATCATTCTCCATCTTTAGTGATCGAAGTTGCTTTTTCAAGGCTCTCCTCTGAGTAGGGACCTTCTTCTCATAGATATTTTCTAAGGCATCAAAACACTCTTTCGCTGTTCTCAAAGGAGCTATCAATGGCATCAAATTATCTTTTATTGAATAAAATAATGATTCTCTTTGCCTTGGATTTCTACTTCTTATAGGATTCTCTTCCTTAATTAGTTGTGGGTTCTTCCACAACCCTTGTAACTAGATCATCCAAGTCACTCTCCTCTAGGATGTTTAAGACCCTAACTTTCCAAGCATTGAAGTTTGAGGCTCCTTCAAGCCTATCTTTTGACTTAAGTGAAGAAGATGCCATCTTCAAACTTTTAATGTCAACTTGATGAACTTTGCCAAGAAACCCCTGAGATCAAGTTGGTTAATACTCAAACCCTTTCCTTAGGATCTATGTAGATTTCGATAGGTTTCAAAAGCAAAGTTAGCCACAAGCCATAAGCTCTGATACCATGCTAAAGTTTTAGGGTTTTTCAAAAAATTAACTAACTTGAACAATAATGTAGATCGAATAAAATGAATAATGAAGTAAAAATACAACAGTGACAAAGGAATAGATAATAAAAAATATAATTTTCATCTCTTTCAATTTTAACACTCCCATAAGGATCACTGTGTTAAAGGTAGACAAATAAAAAAATAGATACAACATGTATAACAACAGTAAAATCAAACAAGACTGACAACTAGCATCAATAAAATATCTAACTGAGAAAACAATAATGTTTTAGACCTTCCTTATACTCAGATATACTTTCGGATCACCTTGTCTCTTAGGAAACAAGTCACTCAAGGAACAAAAATGGCCCTTATATGAGGGCAAGGACATACCCAAGAGAGAGATAGATAAATTGTTGTGGAGTAGGGTTAGACAAGTACAAACCTCAAGGTGCTAACCAAAATAGTCCACAAATGAGGATGGAAACTTCAAAACTTTGCTGCAATAAATGACACTCTTTAGGGAAATCATACAACAATCAAATAGAAACACCTTTCAAATGTGCAGAGGCAACCTTAAAGGATACATTAACACCCTCAAACTATATCAACACCTTCACAAATACAATGGAACCTTCATACACAATAGTAGCAACCTCAAAGAGTCTGAGAGAGGCAAAGGAACCCTCTAAACAAGCTCAACAAGTCACAACCTGCTATAACATGCTAAACAATGGCCACGATAGCCATAACAGGCTCAACAATGGTTATGACCCAGCCCTAGAAGGCTCAACAATGGTCATGGACCATCCCTAACAGGCTCAACAATGGCCACGACAAAGGTACATGCCACATAACAACTGCACAGTGAGGGTTCAACACACAAAACATGCCCACAGGGAGGGTTACAACACACAAAACAATCCACAGTAGTCCCTATCAGCCTCAACAAAAGTCACGACAAACCTAGCAAGATCAACAATGTTCATGACCCAACCCTAGCAACTTAATAATGGTCAGGACCCAACCCTAGCAGATTCAATGGTGGTCACGACCCAACAAAACAGACTAACAACAACCCTAGACAGGTTCAACAAATGTCACGTGCGAGGGAGAGAGAAAGAGCATCAACAAACATAGACACCATGTCAGAAGAGCAACAACCCTAGATCAAATGTAGATGATCAGATCTCAAACCTTATCTTCCTTATATCATAATGAGATCTATCACTTCATTTATAGGCTTCAAATGTCTTGTAGAAGGATCACCCTTAAAACTTTTGGGTTACTCAAGAGGTCTTAGCCTTTTAGGAGAGTTACAAAAAATAAAACATAAAATAATATTATGTTGACTTAGGATAGTGTATCAAGGTCAAGACGTTATACATTAGGGAGGGTTTCCAAATACAAGATATAACATTAAAGTTAAGTCATCATAAAAAAAGGGTCAAGGTACCATACTCAAGAGGGGGGCGCTAACACAAGGACCAACAAGGGTTCAACACAAGACCACAAGTCAACAAGAGGGGTCGCACCAAAGTGGCAGAACAATCCTTTTACCCACAAGACCAAGGTGCACCAACAAGGTGGGAGAACAACCGTTTTTACTTATAGGACCAAGGTGCCAAACTTTTATCTTCTCTCTCAATGTATATAGTCCATGAGTATTCCATACAATAATTGGAAGTTTTTATCATCACCATATAAGGAAGGTGCAAACTATTAAGATTCCATATGCTTAGCTAGATATCATCAGTATTCAATTCAATTTCACAATAATAGTATATGCAGGATTAGTGAAAGAAACACAATCACAAGATAGACACAAATTTATCCCGGGAAACCCTCAAGGGGAAGAAAACCCAACAAAACTTCCTCTATATAGATGTATCAAAAGTACAAAGATAAAACCCAAAACATGTGCTCCTTCTCCTTGCTGGTATGTCTCTCTCTCTTTCCTATGCGCTATACACAAGTGTGTGTGCGTGTGTTTCAAATGAGGAACACACATCCTCTATTTATACTCTTTCTTCCACTTAACTTTTTCTCTAACAAGTCGGCCCCAACAAAATTACTGGGCCGACTTCACCTAGGAGGACACAAAACAATATTATATTATATTCAAGAGGGTTCTATTGACCCGACTTACAATGGAGGGTTTACCTCATGACTCTATGATGACCAAATACAATAGTAACATCCCGTAGGAGGAATAAAACATCTCCGGTAGGTTACATCAATAAAATACATTTAGAATATTCTTCGAAGTTATAATATTTTAAAAGTCCCCCTTAACAAGAAGGGTATTCTACTTACAACAACAACATCAATTGTAGGAGCAAGGAGAGAGACAAATCTTCAACAACATCAAGGTGATACATCTATACGTCATTGGAATTTTTCAACAATCATTAGCAACTGGAACATCTTCAGTACTAGAACATCATCTTCTACAACACCGAGTCTTTATCTTTGATCTTCATCTTCTGGAGCACTCGATCGCTTGATCCTTTGCAGCAACACTTGATATCTTGATCAACATCATCATCAACAACAACATAACCTGCATCACACATGATCCAATTACGAGATGATCAATCCCTATCACTTGGACACAGGTCCAAGGACGATTCAATCTTGAGCCACTTACGGGATGGTCAATTCCTTTCACTGTAGGACATAAGTCCAAGGATGATGCAATCCTGAGCCACATACAAGATGGTCAATCCCTCTCACTTTAGGACATAAGTCCAAGGGTGATGCAATCCTGACCCAGTTACGGGATGGTCAATTCCTCTCACTTTAGGACATAAGTCCAAGGATGATGCAATCCTGAGCCACTTACAGGATGGTCAATCCCTATCACTTTAGGACATAAGTCCAAGGATGATGCAATCCTCATATTTCACGGAGACAAAAGTATACAGATCACTTTAGGATTAATGTCCATGGATGATATAATCCCACTGCAACGTCATCAACCTACTCCCCATTTCGAGGAGGTTTCACATAATCAACCTGCTCCCCCTTTCAAGGAGGGTCCACATCATCAACTTGCTCCCCATTTCAAGGAGGTTCCACATCATCAACCTGCTCCCCCTTTCAAGGAGGGTCCACATCATCACTTTTCCTCCTTACAAGGAACGTCTATAACATCATCATCACTGTTCCTCCTTACGAGGAAAGTCTTTTCGGACTACACCAAGCTTGTCACAGAAGTATTCAAACTTTACTTGAGACAAAGACTTGGTCATTACATCATCAATTTGCTCATCGGTACTCACATACTGGAGATTTATAGCTCCCTTATGTACCATATCCCATATATAAAAATATCGTATTTCTATGTGCTTCGACTTGTCATGGAACAATGGGTTCTTTGTCATCTTTATACAACTTTGGTTGTCACGTAGAATCACCGTGGTATCCAACTCCAGGTCAAATAGACCTGACATCAACTTTCGAAGCCATATGGATTCAGAACTAGCTGAATAAGTTGCTATATACTCTACTTCAGCCGTGCTGAGAGAAAAATTGGACTGCTTCCTGCTAAACCATGAGATCATGGTGGATCCCATACAATAACATCTACCTAAGGTGCTCTTCCTACCTGAGGTACTTCTAGCCCAATCTGCATCTCTATAACCATACAATTTGTAGTCATGATCTCCAACATAGTATAGACCAAAGTCTATCATACCTTTCATGTACCTCATCACATGCTTTGTAACTATCACGTGAACACGTCTAGGTTTAACTAGATACTGACTCAAGGTGTTCACAACAAAGCATATATATGGCCTAGTATTCGTCAGATACATCAATGACCCAATAATCTGTCTGTACCGAGTCACATCTACTAACTCTGATGATTCATCAGATAACAACTTTAAGTTGGTATCCATGGGCGTGGCCATGGATTTACAATCCAACATATCAAATATTTTAAAGATTTCCACATCATAATTTCCCTGGTTGAGAAAGATTCCTTATGGGCTCTTCCATACTTGCAGGCCTAGAAAATAGTGCATTAATCCAAGATATTTCATCTCGAATTCTTCATCGAGCTTCTTCTTGCATTCTACAATCTGTTTCTCATTTCCTGTCAAAAATAAGTCATCCACATACAATAATTGTATGACAGGTTCAACATCCATAACCTTAAAGTAAAGGTTAGGGTAAGTTTTACTTTTGGTAAATCCCAATCTCGTCAAGAAGCTATCTATTCTTCCGTACCAAGCTATAGGATCTTGATTCAGTCCATACAGAGCATTCTTCAACTTACATACGTAAGTATGTCTATCTTCAACTTCAAATCCTTGTAGTTGTTCTATGTACACTTCTTCCTCAATAACACCATTCAGGAAGGCTGTCTTCACATCCATCTGGTGTAGACTCTACTTCATCATGGATGCAAGTGCCATGATAGTTCTAATGGAAATGTACCTTGCTACTGGTGCAAATGTCTCTTCATAGTCAATTCCCTCTTTTCGAGAGAATCCTCTAGCCACAAACCTTGCCTTGTATTTCTCAATACTTCCATCAACTGCATGCTTTATCTTGTAGATCCACTTGGAATATACCACACTCTTGCCTTCGGGTTTGGGAGCTATATCCCAAACACCATTCTTCATTATTGATTGGTATTCTTCCGTCATTGCTTCTACCCATTCTTTCTTTTGTACAACTTCTTCATAACTGGTAGGTCTTGATATACAAGATCACACATCAAAGATACATAACTCGAGAATGGCTTTGATCTCTTGCTTATTCTTGTGGAGTATTCTGGATCTCCACACTTCTCTGCTTCTTGTATGATTTTTCTTACCAAGCAAGATTTCTCTTTCATGATACATTCGTAGTAGGAGGTTCTTAAGGTTCTAGTGTATCATGGTCATCCGATGTTTCATTTTCAGGGGAGGGTGCAACTTCTATATTTCCGGGAGCTCCATCTTCTTCATATACTTCTTCATGCTAGCACTTTCTAGATCTATTGAGAGCTACTTCTTCATCAAATTTTACATCCCTACTAATATCCATGTGATGGGATCATGGAATGTATATTCTAAAGGATTTGGAGACTTCACAATATCCAACAAATATTCTCTTCTTTCCAGAAGGGTCCAACTTGGTTCTCTTTTTTTTGGAATGTGAACATATACGTGGAAACCAAATATCTTGAGATGGCTCACTTCAGGATTCTTTCCTGTGAATATTTATTCTGGAGTCTTGAAACCAAGGGCACTATGGGATAATCTATTATGTACATAAACTGTTGTTCTTGCTGCTTCAACCCATAGATGCATAGGAAGATCTTGATCATCTATAATTGTCTTCACTGTTCCATAATGGTCCTATACTTTCTTTCCGCAACACCATTTTGTTGAGGATTGTAGGGAGTGGTTAGTTCCCTCTTGATTCCAGCTTCTTTACAAAAGGCCTCAAATTATTTTGAGGTACATTCTCCACCATTGTCTGTTCTGAGTGTCTTGATCCTTATTTCTGAATGATTTTCTATCAAGGCTTTGAATTCCTTGAATTTTCTAAATACTTCATCCCTTGTTTTCAATAAACATATCCATGTCTTTCTTGAATAGTCATAAATAAATGTAACATAATATTCATAACCACTCAAATATGTGAAGGGAATTGGACCACATACATATGAACGAATTAATTCAACATACCTTTAGTCTTTGTTTCACTCTTTGGAAATGGATTCTTGATATTATTTACTCTTGCACATCCTTTGCAAGTGCCTTCATGATCGATCTTCAAATATGGTAAACTAGTGTTACTACTTTGCTCACTTAGGGTAGTGCCTTGTATTTGATGTGAGCAAGCCTCATATGCCATAGTTTACTTGGGCTAGTGGTCAAGGGTTGTTTCTGAATGTCCTTTGAGTTTATACGATCCTCCTTCTTCTTCACCAATGACAACTGCATCTTCAATTGATTTTCCTTTGGTCCACATAAGTACTCACCCATATATAAATGCAACCATATATCATTTCTTATCTAATGTTGAGATAGAAAGTAAGTTCTTCATCAAACCTGGTACATATAAGACTTCCTTCATTTTCATGGGGGTTCCATAATCAAGCTTGTAGCTTGCTTCACCAATACCTTTGATATGATCTTGATATTCATCTCCTAATGATACTTTTTGAGGAGAGTTATTCTCTTCAAGTTTTGACAGAGTCTTCTTTTGTCCTGTCATGTGCTTTGAAGCACCACTATCAATAAGCCATGTATCTTCTCAAGGTGTCATAGACCTAGAGAGTGCATAGAATAATACATACTCTTATGCATCTTCTTCTGTTGCTTGTTTTCTTTGATGTCCTTCTTCTTCTTCATCCTCATCCTTAAATAGATGAGCATGATGTCGTTTCTTCTTCTTCTTCTTATATTCTTCTTTATTCAATTGAAATTATATGTCAATGTGTCCTAACTTGTGACAATTGTAACATTGAAATTGGGAGTAGTTTTTCCTTTGACTGTTTTCTCTTTTCCTTTGGAACCTCTTGGGAGGTCGAGACTCCTTGTGACTTTCCTTCTTGAAGTTAGATTGAATTATTCCTCTTTTGGTATGGGTGGCTAGGGCTTGATAATCTTATTTAAGTAAAGCTTCTCTATTGGCTACTCTAGGCTCTAGCCTCCTCTTGGATGCGATATCCCCATACAATATCAAACTTCATGCTTTATTTCTGGAACACATAGTCTATATGAATGAATACCAAGGTCTAGTGAGACCATTAAGAGCAGCCATAACAAGTTCATCTTCATCAAGGGAGTCTCCAATGGATTCTAGTCTTGAATGGATCTTCCTTGTCTCATATTGGTACTCTTCAATTGAGCTATAGAATTCATCTTTCTATTGATGTTCCTTCCTTCATACATTCTAGATAGGGAATCATAAATTTCCTTTGGCGTCTCTTTGGATGGCACTTCAGGAATCAAGTGATCTTTGATAGAATCAACAATGATCCTCATTGCTCTAATCAAGTCCTTCTTGTGCTTCTCCTTAGCTTCATCTTCTTCAGGTTCTACAACTTATCCTTTGGTGTATTTGTCAAGATCATTCTCTCTAAGAATGAGACCAATCCTATAGTTCCATGCTCAGAAGTTTTCTATGCCTTCTAACTTGTACTCAAGCTTAATGCTTAGGGCTATCTTATCCAAGAGGTCATTAAAAAATGAAAATTTTCAAAATGAAAAACTGACCTTACCAGGAGATGCGCTTGACCGAGATGAGTTGCCTATTACACTTAGTTTCTGGAGATTCCAAATCTTCACCCTTCAAAATTGACTTGCGACATTTCAGTTTTTGCAGTTTTTTAGTTCTATGGTTTTCTGGTTCAAATCCAAACTAGGGTTTGACTTTCTCAGATATCTACCCACTCAAAAATTTTGATCCTGGGATCAATATATACGCTCTAGGGAGGCGTAACTTTCTATGCAATCAAATCTCCAAAATTCCAACTTTGACAAAAACCCTAATTTCTTGCTGAAGGGAGAGGAGAGAGAGTTTCACCTTGTGAAAGTTGTTCTATTCAGGCTAGATATGATACCATGTTAAGATTCCATATGATTAGCTAGATATCATTAGTATTCAATTCAATTTCACAATAATATCATATGCATGATCACTGAAAGAAACACAATCACAAGATAGACACAGATTTATCCTGGGAAACCCCCAAGGGGAAGAAAACCCAACAAAACTTCCTTTATATATATGCATCAAAAGTACAAATATAAAACCCCAAACATGTGCTCCTTCTCCTTGCTGGTATGTATCTCTCTCTCTCCTATGCGATATACACAAGTGTGTGCGTGTTTGAAATCAGGAACACACATCCTCTTTTTATACTCTTTCTTCCACTTGACTTTTAACCTAACAAGTTGGCCCCAACAAACTTACTAGGCCGAATTCACCTAAGAAGACACAAAACAAGATTATATTATATTCAAGAGGGTTCTATTGACCTGACTTACAATGGAGGTTTTACCTCATGACTCTATGATGACCAAATACAATAGTAACATCCCGACGGAGGAATAAAACATCTCTGATACGGTTACATCAATAAAATACATTTAGAATATTCTTCTTGAAGTTATAATATTTCAACACAAACTAGATGATGTAATCCTCTGGTCCTCTTGACTACTCCTAAAGGTCAGGTGCTAGTGATATCATCAAGGGGTTACCAGTCCCTTGAAGAGACAACTTATATCAACCATGTAGGAGATAAGGACACCACACATCATCATCTTGGTTAACTGAGCAAGATCCCCCTGATTAATTGACCAGGAATATATGTACAGGACCTGCTTGGTCCTAGACCAAGAATCTTCCTAGTCCTATACTAGGATTATTCTGTCTCATCTTGCTGGATTTGCTTGGTCCTTATTACCAAGCACTGTCTAGTCCCAGACCAAGATATCCTAGAGACTGATAGCGGTCCTAGCCACATGTTAGGGAGTTTTCCATTCCACCAACATGCTTGGTCATAGACCAAGAACCCTAGTAGATTGCTGGGGGTTCTATGGTACCAACTAGGGACTTACAAGGCCTGGTTAATTGACCAGGAACCTTAGTTAACTGATTAGGGTTTCATCCTCGCAGAGGATGGCTCTTGCACCTGCACTATCTTTAACAACTCTAATATGAAGTTAGGTTGAGAGTGACAAAAGTGAGCTATAACACAAAAAGGTAGTTTTGTCAACACCATAGCTTCTCTCATTGCTCATTTTTAAGTCTAACTCATTTACAAGATAATTTTTACAGTAATTTGGAGGTCCTTTTTACAACATAAATATCTCTTAAAATGTAGAGGAAATATGTTGTCAAAATGACAAAAAAATTAAAGACCCAAAAAAAATTGGTATCAAAACCGTTATGCCAAATGATCTTGAAAGGTCACCTATATCATTGCCTCACCTTTATGTTATTTTTGTCTCCACTAAATTAAGTTTCTATACTATATGGTGTAACTTCTATTGGATTTGAATCATATTGAACCACTTGCCTCTATGAAGATGTTGTCCTTCCTTGACAACCAAAAATAGTTGTATATTTATTTGTGAGTGCTTTTCAACTTGTTGTCCATGATCTAGTCAATGTGGCTTGCTCCCTTCAACTTGAGCAAGCTACAACATTGATAGTAGTTTTGGAGAGGGAGGGGACACTTGTGAGGGTTGTCTTCATGAGGATAGTTTATTTTATGAATCATCTTTACCATTTTCTATAGTTATTTACTTCCATGATAGACATGCTTGCCCAGGTGGGTGCTTTAACGCTGAATTAATGTTGGTGGTTACACTTGATGCTAGGCACATTACTTCATGGGTATGATGCATTTGTGATGGTTGTTATAGGTAGGTGGATTTATGGAGGAGTGATTACTCTCATTAATGAGCACTACTGGTGTTATATTTTTATCATTTAAGCAATATGATCTCAAGATCTTATCTGAGAGAATAACAAGAACAACAATCAATCACAAGAGACGATGGACACAAAGATTTTCCTCGGGGAAACCATAAAGGAGAAAACCCCGTAACTTCCTCAGAGATAGAATGAGAACCAAAAGTAAAAACCCAAAGATACAAAGATGATCTCCGACAGCTGATCTCTCTCTTGTTCCAACTCCTTCTCTCTCTCACTCATGCGCTACAACTGAGTGTGAGTGTCTGTGTGATAAATAGAGATGCACACTCTTTATTTATACTAGTTTCCGACTTGACAATAACTTACCCGGGTTGACTTCTCTAGGAGAGTCTAATAACCCTAGTGCCCCACAACTGCGACGACTTTAACCCTTGATCAACAAGGAGGGTTAACCTCTATGACTTTACATGACTTGTTTACATTAATGATTCTCTCGATAGGAACATTGGGGACCAATCAAATACAATATATGAAATACATAAGTGAATAAATTCCAAAGTTACAGATACATCAACACTCCCTCTTAAATAGGAAGGTATTCTCTTGACACAATTCATCAGCACAAGTCTTCTTCTCTGAAACATCATCAAAGCTGGATCATCATTGGATCATCATCAAAGCTGGATCATCACTGGATCATCATCAAAGTTGGATCATCACTGGATCATCATTAAAGCTGGATCATCACTGGATCATCATCAAAGTTGGATCATCACTAGATCATCATCATCATCACTGCTTCTGCTATCTCGATCAAATGGTGCTATCTCTCAATTCTACTCGTCATAGAAAGTTCTACAGGGCCAACCCTTTTTCATGTTGGTTGTAGGCATAGCCTCCATGTAGGTCTTCTTCTTCTTCAGTGCTTATATCTAACCATGGGAGGAACACATCCTGCATCCATGTCAGAAAGGCCCGCCCAACACTCACATCTGACCATGGGAGGAACACATCCTGCATCCATGTCAGAAAGTCCCATCACTCACATCTAACCATAGGAGGAACCAATCCTGCATCTATGTCAGAAAGGCTCTGCACTTACATCTGACCATGAGAGGAACACATCCATCATTCATGTCAGAAGGGCTCTGCACTTATATCTGACCATGAGAGGAACACATCCAACATTCATGCCAGAAGGGATCTGCACTTACATCTGACCATGAGAGGAACACATCCAACATTCATGCCAAAAGGGCTCTGCACTTACATCTAACCATGAGAGGAACACATCCAACATTCATGTCAGAAGGGCTCTGCACTTACATCTGACCATGAGAGGAACACATCCAACATTCATGTCAGAAGGGCTCATGGACTCATCACTTCCCTTTGGAGGAAACCTTGATCTGGAGAACACCAAGCTTCTCCCTGAAGTACTCAAACTTCACTCTGGCTAATGGCTTGGTCAACACATCAGCTATCTGTTCGTTCGTCGCAACATACTAGAGCTTCACTGTTCCTCTTTGCACCATATCCCTGATATAGTGATATTTGATATTGATATGCTTCGACTTGTCATGGAACACTGGGTTCTCCGACAACTTCACACAACTATGGTTGTTGCAATATATACAAGTAGCATCCAACTGGAGATCAAACAAATCAGATAGTAGCTTCCTTAGCCACACTGCCTCACAACTAGTCGAACAAGCTGCGACATACTTTGCTTCGATTGTACTCAGTGCCACGTAGGATTGCTTCCTGCTAAACCAAGAGATAACACCTGATCCCATACCGAAGTAGCATACCTGAAGTGCTCTTCCTATCAATGGCACTTGCCCAATCTGAATCAACATAACCCTCCAGGTTAATCTTTTGATTCACCTCATACTTGAACCCATAATCAACTGTACCCTTCAGATACCTCAGAATATGCTTTGCAGCAATCAGGTGAACATGTCTTGGATATGTCAGGAATTGGATCAATGTGTTCACAGCAAAGAAAATATTTGGTCTCATATTCGTCAGGTACATCAAGGACCCAATCATCTGACGATACATCATAGCATCAACAAAATCTAATGAAGCATCACTCAATAGCTTTAGGTTCGATGCCATAGGTGTGGTCATGGCCTTGCAGTCCATCATCCTGAACCTCTTCAGGATCTCTACTACATACTTCCCTTGTCCCAGGGACATTTCATCCGCATTCTGCCACACCTCCATGCCTAGAAAGTAATGCATCATACCCAATTCCTTCATCTCGAACTGAACAACAAGCTTCCTCTTCGTGTCAACAACCAACCCATCCTCACATGTTACAAATAGGTCATCTACATACAGTAGGAGTATCACTAGGTTCCCTTCTTCAACCTTGTAGTAAAGGTTGGAATCCGCTTTACTCTTGGTAAAGCCCAAACTAGTTAGGAAGCTGTCAATTCTGCCGTGCAATGTCCTGGGTGCCTGTTTCAAACCGTATAGGGATTTCTTCAATTTACACACATGAGTTTCCCTGTTATGTGTCTCAAAACCAAGTGGATGCTCCACATACACTTCCTCTTCCACTACACCATTCAATAAAGTAGTCTTGACATCCATCTGGTGTATCTTCCATTTATTACTGTGACCAGAGCAAGTACTGATCCGATGGAAGTGTATCTAGCTGTAGGTGAAAAAGTTTCTTCATAATATATTCCTTCTTTCTGGGAGAAGCCACGAGCCACAAATCTTGCTTTATATTTCTCTATGCTACCATCTGCAGCATGCTTGATCTTGGAGATCCACTTGGAAGTCACAATAGACTTCCCTTCTCGTCTTGGGACAACATCCCGGACATCATTCTTCATGATCGACTGGTACTTCTCGATCATAACATCCTTCCATTCTTTCTTTTCTGCCACTTCCTCATAGTTGGAAGGTTCTTTATCAACGATGTCACATAATAGGGCTAAATAACCGGAGTAGGACCTAGTTCTTTTCCTCTCTTTGTGTATTTATTCTGGAGCCCCATATATTTCTGTACCTTGGATAACCTCTCGTACCCATGCAGGTTTCCCCTTGTGAGGATTCTTCTCTTGGGGTGGATCTACAGGTTCCCGGGGTTCTTATATTTCTCGATCTTCTTCTTGAGTTGCATCGTTCATAGTTGTATCTTGAATCCTGGGTACTTTTGTTTCTTCAGGTTCAGCAGGTCTCTTTCTGGATTTGTTGTAACACTAATACAAGTGATCAATTTTGCCACGGAAAAACGTGGCAATATCCACGGAAAAGCGTGGATATTGCCACGTCTAAGTGTTTTTTGTTCCGTGGAAACTATTTCGTCGCAATAGCGACGACCCCTAATTTGCGTCGCAAGAGCGACGACCCTTTCCGTCGCTATAGCCACGCTCTGTATAAAGGTTTTTAAACCACGAAGATCCAAGCCGTCGCTATAGCCACGCACTGCCGTCGCTATATCCACGGACTTCCGTCGCTATATCCACGGACTGCCGTCGCTATATCCACGGACGTCCGTCGCTATATCCACGGACTGCCGTCGCTATATCCACGGTGGGTGAAATTTAAAAAAAAAAAATTAGTTGCAACCGTCGCCAGCTTATGCAACCAGCAACCAGCAACGAGTGCTAAAGACACAAAGGCCATATCAAGATTCAATCACTGCTAGACATTCTAAAGGAGGTGGAACATTGTTTGGGCTAGACATTCTAAAGGAGGTGGTCAAATATATGTTATGCCACTTATCTTGCACAGTATG
This sequence comes from Pseudotsuga menziesii, assembly GCA_001517045.1. Classification (NCBI taxonomy): domain Eukaryota; kingdom Viridiplantae; phylum Streptophyta; class Pinopsida; order Pinales; family Pinaceae; genus Pseudotsuga; species Pseudotsuga menziesii. Next base: position 269,440 of record LPNX010515077.1, read on the forward strand.
TGTTGAAAATAGAAAACATCTCCAGACTTGTTAGCAGTGAATTTGCCCTATAAAACATCTCCAGACTTGTTAACAGTGAATTTTCCCTAGGCAGCTTCATTGTCAAGTTGCAGCACATTCATGAGTACATTTTGTGATTAGGATGAAGCCTGATTGATTCACTATCAATTGTTGTGCATACATTAGCAGTGGTTTCAGCATCAATGGTTT
>LPNX010515082.1:14127-33068 GCA_001517045.1 Pseudotsuga menziesii
AGCCTCCTTGCGGGGTGAATGAATGGTGGAAAAATAACGAAACATTTGCAGTATGACAAGAGTGGATGGCTCATGTAAAAAGTGTGAAATAATCTGATGACGGCCGATGTGGCGCGCAAATCAATGCGGCAAGGTGTAGGGATGCAATGTTGACATTGTACCAAGTGAGAGCGAGAAATGATCTCAAGCATCATCACGAGCTCAGAAAAATGGATCCGGTGATATAAAAAATGTAAAAAACGGAGAACGGCCGATGTGGCACGTAAACCGAGGCGACCAATGGTGTCTGAAAAATGGGTAAAAAATGACATAGAGAAAATAAGGCAACGAGGTGACCATCGGGATGGTCTCGTCGTGCTGGTTCCAGTGGTGGAAACGGTTCGAAAAATGGACTCCGTATGGGTTCAGAATGGCCAAACAGGAGAAAAGTCAACGGACTATAAATAGTGAGTGGGCCCAACAGGACATGTGTCATTTGATTAGTGGATATTGAATTGTGAGCACAGTGGACCAGAGCTGATTTGTCGTTTCTGGACGATCCGACCGCTTGACTGCAGATTCGGGAGAGACAGGTAGGTCGTCAAACTTTTGCCTGCATTATTTTTTGGGTTTGGGGGGCGGGAAGTGGATCTTAGGGTATGTTTGTACGGTCTACATGTGTGGACCGCGGGTCATGGAGTCTAAACCGTGGTCGTCGATCGTGGATACTGACCGGGACAGCCGCGGTCGAGGACCGCGGCTATAGGATTAACAGTCGCGGTCTCGGACCGCGGCTGTAGGCCTAACAGTCGCGGTCGTGGACCGCGGCTGTAGGCTTAACAGTCGCAGTCTCGGGTTGCGGCTGTAGGCCTGACAGCCGCGGTCGGAGACCGCGGCTGTGGGCTTTGATAGCCGCGGTCGGGGCCGGGCTGTACTGGTTTTTTGTTTGGATGGGTGGGAAAGTCTATTATTTTGCCTTGAGCCTGATGAGACTTTGTTGTGTAATTGACAGGATGCCACAGGTGCCATGGAGGGAGCGAGAGGTTCCAGACGAGATAGTGACAGTGGTTCGAGAGGATCGCCGTGTGAGGTCACTGCTAGGGATCTTCGGACTGCTGAAGTTCGTAGAGGTTCCTATTATGCGGTCAGCAGGATTGCTACTGACCCGGTTGGTCAGATTTTGGGAGCCAGACACATTGGCGTTTCGAGTGCAGGGAGAGAGGGTGGACCTCACCCTGGCCGATGTTTATTTCTTGACTGGGTTGCCCTGCCTGGGGAGGGTAGCTGATACACAGCCGCGGGTGGCTGCAGATTTCGATATTGATGATGTACGGGAGCGACTTTGCAGGGTAGATGCTGAGGTGCATAGGAATGCACTCTTGGTGAGGGACTTCCGGGAGCCAGCGGTGCGGGCGATGGCAGCATGTGTGGTACGGATTTTGGGGTCCCAGTCACCTGAGAAGGTGTCTGGGGGTCAGATGCAGCTCGTGGAGCGTGTACTGGCTGGGACCTATTTTGCGTGGGGCCAGATGTTCCTGACTTGCATCCAGCGACAGCTGACCGCAGCAAAGGAATCTGGAAAGGGATTCTGTTATGGGTCATTTCTGTGTGCATTCTTTATGGAGCGGGTCCCCACACTGTGGCCGCGAGTGCCGGTCAGAGCAGGGGGTTTGAGGGAGCCTAGGATGATTCGGTGGGGAGAGATGATGCGCCGCCGTGGTGGCGGGGATGTTGGGCGCTACTTCACTCAGGAGCTGTACATGCAGTGGCTCCAACTACCACTGATGCTGGAGGACTATCCGTATAGGGATATGGACTTCACGGGAGATCCGGATGCTCCACGGCCACCAGGACAGGCATGGGGGCCTGATGGTATGTATGATTTGTTTGCATTGTCCAGTTTTATGCTATATGATATATGGTTGATATATTGTGACTGATAATTTGGGTGTTTTTGCAGATGTGGGTCCGAGGCCGCCGCCAGGACATGTGCCACGTAGAGGGACTGTAGCCATGCCCGTTTTACCTGGGCGAGGGGAGTTGCGGCGTCCAGATGCCGAGGGGACTCTGGAGTCTGTACGGGTTTTGTTGGAGCGGTTGCTAGAGGGAGTGACTGATGGGGGATGGTGGGACCTGGATCCGGAGGTGATTGAGGAGTGTATGGGGGCACCGCGTGACTTTAGAGGGATTGCGATCCGGGTGGCTCTATTGGCGGATAGGGCACGAGCACAGGTGCCCAGACGGGATGAGGACGCGCCGAAGGAGGCGCGAGGAGAGGAGTCAGAGGCCGTGGGCACTGACAGTGATGTCGGGTATGACTCCCATTAGGGGGTGCAGGGGACTCCTCCCTATTTTTTGTAGTTACGGCCTGTACCCTATGAGGCTTTTGAGGATTGTACATACACACATTTTTTGGTAGAGCTGAGTATAGGGGTACTCAGGACATGTACAACTCTGTATCATGTATTTTTTGATATGTATATATTTATGCACATGGATGCACTTTTGTATGATGTTGTTTCATTTGTACGCACGTGGATGCGCTTTATGGTGTTTGATATGTTTGCACGTGGATGCAAAGTTTGCTAGGATGTTGGGCATGTGGATGCCCCTTGTGAATTTTATGTGATGTGACATGATTTATGTATGATTAGGCACGTGGATGCTCTTATGGATGCAAATGTGGTTTTATGGTTTATGTTCATGTATGTAAATGTTTATGCAATGCAGTCTTTTTGGTTTTTTATGTGGTTGGATGAGATGCTATGATGCATGATGGAGATGTTTATATGGTGTGATTGATATGCCAATCTAGGATATTATTGGCCATTTGATCTGCGACACTATTTTGAGCTCTTGGGACATGTGTGAATGTGATGGATTCAAACTGTCGGCTAAGTTGTTTTGTACGCAGGAATTTTCTAAATAGGCAAGGATCGCGCACCTGGTAGCAGTTGTTGATCTGGGAGACAAGTAGCTGGGAGTCCAAGAACACATGAAGGTGACGTATGCCCATCTGGAGGGCAGCAGTCAGGAGACCGGTCACAGCATCATACTCTGCCTGGTTATTGGTAACAGCGCCTATACATGTTCCGTCAAGGTGAATCAGTTCGTTGGAAGGGGAATATAACACCCATGCTGCAGAGGCCAGGTTGGGAGACCAGCGGCTTGCCCCATCAGCGAAGCCAATGTAACGAGGTGGAAGATGGTCCATCTGTGGTCATGCAAAAAACGATGAATGAGAGATTATGGTAAAGATGGTAAAAAACAAAAAAGGAGCAAACTGTACAATGCGGACCAATGAGGTCGCGGTTGCAGTTATGGGTAAAAACGTTTAAAATACAACCCATTACGGGGGTTGTTCAAAGGGTGGCCTTCAGAGTCAGCTATAATGTATGCCCCCTTTCCGAGGCAAGTCTGAACGATGTAAGGGCCTTTCCACATAGACTCAAACTTTCCTTTACCGGTTTTGTCGTGGGCTTGGTCGTAGGCGAGGACGAGGTCCCCTTCGTGGAAAGTTCGAGGGTGAACATGTTTGTCATAGTGGGCTTTGGAGCGGTTTTTGGAAGCTTCGATGTTCTGGAGAGTGGCACGACGATCTTCATCGGCTTGTTCGAGGGATAGCAGGCATTGCTCAAGGGGGGAGGTATCGGGGAGGAGCTCAACGGCGATGTGTAAGGCAGGTATCTGACACTCGATGGGGAGGACAGACTCTACACCGTGAACTAAATGAAACGGGGTAAAACCGGTGGCGGTCTTGGTGGAGGTACGGTAGGCCCATAAAGCGGGGAATAGCATATGGTGCCAATTGGACTTATGCCGATCAACAGTGCGTTGGAGTATGGTTTTCAGTATTTTGTTAACAACTTCGACTTGACCGTTCCCTTGAGGGTAGTAAGCCGAGGAAAACTGGTGTTGGAATTTGAGGAAAGTAGATAATTCGCGCCAAACTGAATCTTCAAAGTGTGATCCATGGTCTGAGACCAACTGTTTGGGGACCCCGAATCGAGTGATAACATGGTTGAAAAAGAAACGGGCAGCAGTTTCAGCGGTACAGTTGAAGGTGGGCATGGCTTCCGCCCATTTGGTGAAGTAATCGACGGCAACAATGATGTGCTTATGGCCGTTCACAGATGTGGGTCTACACTCCATGAAGTCGATGTCCCACTTACAAAAGGGACCAACGGTAACGACTGGATGTAACAGAGCAGGTGGTGTGCGGGCCTTGGGGGTAAAAAGTTGGCAGTTATGGCAATGCTTGACCGCAGTGATGCAGTCGGTGAAAAGTGTGGGCCAGAAGTATCCGGCGCGGACGACCTTTTGGGCAGTGGCCATCCCTGAGAAATGGCCGCCGCAGGCACCGCTATGGAAATCATTAAGGACCTGTTCAGCTTCTTCGTGTGTAAGGCAACGACGAAGAATTGTTTCGACTCCTCGCCGGTAAAGGACATCTCCTATGAGGAGATAACGAGAATCCTGGTGACGGATATGACGACGTCCATTACGAGTAACGGTGGGTCGGAACTTCTGCGTGCGTAGGTATAACAAGATATCACCGTACCATGGGTCTTCGGACGAGATAGTAAACAAGTGATTATCGGGTAACTCTTCGGAGATAGGTGGGGCCGGGAGAAAGGATGGGAGATCGATGGTGAGCTAGGCAAGCGCAAGGGCTTTAGTGCTCTTAGGTGTTCGGAATGTGAGGTCAAATTCCTGGAGGATAATGACCCATTTAGCCACACGGCCTTGCAGGAGCCGCCGGTTTAAGAGATATACCATGGGGTTAGAATCGGCGATGACTGTGGTATGACTAAGTAAAATGTAGTGTCGCAATTTTTGGACGGAGAAGACCACTGCTAGGGCTAGTCTCTCCTCATGTGGGTAACGTAGGGGTGGGCCGGACAAGGTCTGGCTGACGTGGTAAATGACATGCTCTTGGCGTGAGGTGTCTTCTTGAACCAAGACTCCAGACACAGCATGCTCGGATGCCGAGACATAGAGGATGAAGTCCTGAGAGAAATCCGGAGGGGAGATTAAGGGGGCTTGTGTGAGAGCTTTCTTGAGGTCTTCGAATGCAGCTTCGGCTTGCTCGTCCCAAACAAAGGGGGTGTGGGTACGGAGCAAGCGCAAGAAACCATGAACGGTTGTGGCGTAATCAGGAACGAAGCGTCGAAGAAAATTGGATCGCCCTTGCAGACTTTGGAGTTGCCGGAGCGTTCGAGGAGAGGGAAGGTCTAAGATGGCTTGGACTTTCAGGGGATCAACAGTAATTCCTTTCTGGGAAATAATGAAACCTAACAATCGGCCAGCTGGAATGCAAAAGATGCACTTGTGTGGGTTCAAGCGGATCTGATATTTGCGAAAATGCAGAAAAACTTGCCGAAGGTCATCAACGTGGTCTGATCGTTTTTTGGAACGAGCTGTAAGGTCATCAAGGTAGACGAGCAAGATATGGACCAAATCATGAAAGCAATAGGTCATGGCCCACTGGAATGTGGCACCAGCATTTTTTAGGCCGAAAGGCATGACGCGATAGGCGAAGGTGCCCCATGGGGTGGTAAAAGCGGTTTTGTACTGGTCTTCTTTGCGGATTTGGATCTGATTGTATCCGGAAAAACCGTCCATGAACGAGAGGACTTCATGCCCCGCACACGCATCAATGAGCTGGTCTATAAATGGCGTAGGAAAATTGTCTTTGGGACACGCGCGGTTTAAGTCTCGGAAGTCACTGCATACCCTAATGGTGCCTTGTTTCTTGTTGACAGGAACAGGGTTTGAAACCCAAGTGGTATAGGCAATAGGATAAATGAAACCTGCTGTGCGAAGCTTTTCAATCTCTGCTTTGACAGCTGGGAGTTTTGAGGGATGGATGGGACGCTGTTTCTGACGAACGGGGGGCACATCAGGCCATGTGTCAATGTGGTGCTCTATAATGGCAGGGTCAAGACCAGGCATTTCGGTATAGGACCAGGCAAAGACATCACGGAATTCTTTAAAGAGTGTTGTGTATTCCTCAACCTCTTGTGCAGTGCAAGATGCTCCTAAAGCGATGAGTTCAGGGGTGCTTCCAGGGGCGGCAATATCAATTTTGATGACAGGTGAGATGTTGGACATGTTACCCTCTTCGAAGGCGTCAGGAGCAGGAATAGGGTCCTTGAACCAGTCGACCTTGGGAGGAAGGAAGTATTTGGATTCAACTGCAAATTGGGTAGCAGTGTTAGAGGAAGATTCATCTGGGAGGAAGTAGGAACGATGGTGCATGTCATCCCAAGGATAATCCGGGGCAGTGAGAGCTTCGAGAATTTCCTCATCCGTACGGAATGTTTGGGTTGTCAAATCGATTGACGGGGGTGTAGTGACGGAAGAGATCATATATATGGTATTAATCTCTTCGGAAGAGGGAGAGTCCGGGGGGTGGATCTCCACAATGGTGAGGCGTGCCATCTCGAGATCCAGATTGTTTATCTCAAAGAGAGGGGTATTAACCTCTTCGGAAGGGGAAGAGACCGGGGAATGGATTTCCTCAATGGTGAGTGGTGTCGTCTCAAGATCCAAATTGTTCATCTCAAAGAGAGCTATTCTGTACTCGGGGAGATCGGGACAGTGATGTGAGTAATGTCCGTAGACACCGCATAAGGCACAGGAGTGGTTAGTGCGCAGAGATTTGTTGCGAGGCATAGGGGTTGAATCTAGATGGACAACTGGGATCGTAGGGTCGTCGTCAAGTGTTTGCATGTATTTCTGTAAAGCCGGTAAGTGAGGACATAGGTGAGTCGCATGGCCCAATTCGTCGCACAGCGCGCATTTGGAAGGAGCACGAAACACAGTGGGGTTTTTTACCGTCTTAGGAGGTGGGACGGCAATGTAAGGTTGGGGGCCTCTGCCCCCAGTGGGTTTGGTAAGGATAGGGGGGAGGTTCGTGGAGGACGATGGGGTAGCGATACCAGGAGGTGGTTGACGAGAAGTGGCAATGGGTTGCACTGGTTGCAGGATGACATTTGGTGTCGGCAGGGGAACGGGAGGCGAAAAATACCAAACGGGTAGTCCTAAGGTTAACCCAGGAAGGCTAAGGGTAGCCATGACTGGGGCGCTAACTACTCCTGAGGGAGGAAAGAGGAAAGGAATGGTATGGATGGGTGTAGTACCAATGTGACTAGGTACTAAAGGGGGTTGAGGCAACAAGGGCTGTTGATTAGTAGGAGTTCGCGTGTTATGGGACAGGGTACATAGGTCGGACAATTCAGTAGCCGGTGACGGGGGTGGAATAGATGGGAAGGTTGAGGTCATTGGTGCGTCTGAGTAAACTCCGGGCTCCATAGAAGAAACGACTGAGGTGGTTGAGTTTATTGGTGCGTCGGAGTAAATGCCCGTCCCAAAAGATGAAACCAATGAGGTGGTGGCATCTGAAACAGGTTGCTCAATCATGGGGAGAACATTTTCGGGTGCCGCGGGGGCATTGGGATCATGGTAAGTGAGTTGGTCGACCTTGACCACACGTCCCTCATGGGGGAACATCATGGTGCAAAAAACAGTAGAAGCAACTGCTCGCATGGCATACATGTAGCTGCGGCCAAGTAAAAGGTTATAATCAAGTTGGGCATTGATAACCTCGATGTTAACGAGGATGGTTTTTCCAGCCAGTTGGAGGGGGACATTAGTTAATAGGCCTTGTGGTTGAGCTGAACGGCCGTCGTAGGCTCGCAACGCAGTAGAGGACTGCTGGAGAGGGGGGGATCCCATTTTCTGCCAGATGGAGGTGGGCATGACACATGTAGAAGCCCCTTCATCAATAATGCATCGATGGACGACAAAATTCTGAATGGAAAAATAAATTTGGAATGCCAAATTGGAAGGCAGGCGAGGTTCGGATTGGTCCAAATCAAATGCCATTAACTGCGAATCATTTGGATCAATAGCCCCAATGGCTGAGAGTAAAGTTTTACGCTGCGAAGGGCAGTTTTTCAAGACTTCTAACGCAGACATGGCTGCGGGGGATTGGGCTAAATCATCGACAATGTTGTAGTTAGATGCAGCCCGCACATTGGGGTTGTTGTTGATACGGCGAAGTGGGAAACAGGTTGTTTTGGGAGCTCCATCTAGTGGAGGTGGAGGTATACGTAACACCTAATCAGTGGGATGAGCGTTAGCGGGGTTATCGGCAGGAGGGGCTTCCGGGGTGGAGCCATATTGGTTCTGCCGAGTCTGGAGGTTGACCTCATCGGAGGACTTCATCAACAGATGGTGGGTACCTGAGTCAAATATGGGTTGATTAGGAGCCGCGTAAGTGATTTGTTGGATGGGCGCATTAGCTGGAGGGGGAGCCAATGGTTCAGTGTTCACTAAGCCTTGGTTTGGTAAGGGGTTTTGCAGCACCAAAGGTGACTGCTGAGGTTGTGGCGGGTTGGGTGGTGCTTGAGGAGCCGCCTGTCCTTGGCGTAGTCTATCAGCAGCCAAAAGTTGTTGAACTCGCTCCATATGTGGACAAAAATGTGTGTAGTGGCCATAGACCCCGCAAACAGAACAAGGATAGTTCGTTCAAAAATTAGGGTTTTTAGCCTGCTTGGGCGGGCGATCAGGGTTTTGGTTGGTAGGGGCCGCGTTATTATTAGCGGGGGATTAGGGTGTTGACCAGCTTGCTCAGTCTGTTGGTTGTTCCCACGATTGCGGCCTCTGCCGCAGTTTTGTTGGCCCTGGTTGCGTTGGTTGTTCTGGTTTAGCGGCGGGTTTTCTTGGGCGTAAACCTGCCCTTGGGTAGTAGGTGGATTCTGAGTTGGCGCAGGTGCGGGAGCGGGCTGCGGTGGATAATATGGAGGTGGAGGCTGCACTGGTGCAGCTACTTGAGGGGGTTGTTGATAGTGCAGTGGAGCGGGTTGTGGGTTTGCCACAGGGGCTGGCTATGGCTGATAATAATGAGGTTGGGCTTGTGGTGGCGCAAGAGCTGGTGCAGCCTGCTGATGATAGTAAGGCTGTGGTGCGACCGGGGGGGGGTGTAAGCGGGATTCATATTACCGAAACACTGAGGTGGACATGAGGGTCCATGGGTATGGTGGTGATGTGTCATGGGGGCATATTGGTTGGTCGCTCCAGATTGGGAGGTGGCCCGTGAAGGGTCAGGGCTAGGGGTAGGACGGACTATGGAAAATGGCTGAGGCTGCGAAGAGACGCGGCCAATGATGCCGTCGGCAGCATGGGATGCCCCCGGCGCATCGTGCTGGGAGGAATTGTCTCGAGGGGCGTCAAGTATGATGGTATAAAGGTAACCCGACTGGGCGTAAATGAGATCGAACTGTTGGGCTTTAAGGATAGCCTCTTCCTCCGACTGGGGTCTTTCGGCTGCCACATCCTTAGCAATGAGCGGAAGGAGGGATTTGAGGAACCAATCTAGGAAGATCCGGTCATCTAACTTGATTTTGCATAGGCTACGGCATCGCCGCCATTGGTGAATGTGGTCTGTGATGTGGGTAGCCGTGTTCTGTCTGCAAGATAGGAGGATCTCAACACCCGCGTCATAGCGGACAGGTAACTGGAAGAACTGTAGGAAAGTCGAGGCAAGGGACGTAAAGGTGACATGGGTTCCATGGGGTTGCTCAATATACCACTTGGCAGCAGAGCCAGTGAAAGTGCGCTGTAATAAACGGAGGCGAATGGAGTCATTTACTATGGAATTTGAGGAACACCATAGATGGAAGGACATGATATGGTTCTGTGGGTCCTCACCTGCCTTACCCTCGAACTTAGGGATGTCGGAGGGGAGCTTGGTAGGCATGTGGGGCCATGCAGGGTCGTGTCGGATGGGGTCGTTGGTTAATCTGGCTAGGTCAGGTAGATTGAGGCTAGCCATGTATGGCAAACTGGACGAAGGGTGTGACACGGTTGTGGGATGGATCAAGTTGGGGCCGATGCCCCCAAGTGGAGGGGTCATGTGAGGGAGGTTGCCCCCAAGTGGGGGAACTATGGTGGTATAGGATGGACCTGCACCAACAGGGGTGGTATGAGTCACTAATGGAGTGGGGACCAGTATTCCCGCTACGGGAATCGGTACTGTGAGGGGGACAGTAGAGGGGGCCCCCGTGGAAGGCATACCCAAAGTAGGTGTGGTACCGGGTGTCGTGGTGGATGTGCCACCAACGGTCCCTCCCATTAAGGGAGTGGGATTCACGCCAGCCATGGGGCTAGTAGGGGCGGTGTAAAGGGTGTTCTCGGATTCAGGCTCCGAATCTGAGGTAAAATAAGGGGCGTCAGAATCTGGTGACGGAGTTCTATGCCGCTGACGAGTGGAGTCAAGTGACAAGGCTCGAGATCTACGATGAGTGGTATCAAGTGATCCGTGCTGTGGGGGCTCGCCTCTGAGACGCCGAGAATGTCTCGGAGAAGCAATGGTGATAAAATGATGTCAAATATCTGTGGGTTGAGGTAACTACAAAGAGGCTCAAAAACCCTAATGCAACCGAGTGTGCAAAAGGAGAGCTCAAAAAATAGGGCGCTCAGGCCAACAATCAACTCAAAACACCCACTTTAACAGCTGTGCTACAATAGGCGGAGTGTCAACAAAAGTGGTTAGAATACCAACAAGCAACAGGTTTGCTAAAAATAGAAAATGGTGGACTCACTAGACCAAAAGGAGGTAAGGGAGCATGCAAACACCTAACTAGTAGTATTATGACTCAACTAGACATATCCTCTGCAAGGTGATGAAATCCAAGTCAGACAATATGAATCGGAAAGCCAAGTGGCTAATGTATCCCCCTACCGGGAGGGACACCGGGTAGTCAAATCCTAGAAAAATGGCAACTAAGATACCCCGTTCATGACACGTCCAGAAAGGTAAATCTGCCGCTTGGTCCTTTAACCACAATCCCCCTATACAGGGATATCCCGAGAACTGCGAAAGGTAGCCCTTCAGTTACTGAATGGAGTTCGGTATTCCACTCAGACCTCCGGAACCAATCTCACGACTTCAACCCTCCTAAGGGAGAGGCCTTCTGATAATCTGGTTGTGACCGTGTCAAAAAATACTAGGGGATTTTGGTTCCCTAAAGGACAACAACTATGTCTCAAGTGTAAATAACCAAGGGGTGTTATTGGAAGCCTATCCCCTTGATCCTACCTAACTACAAAAATTCTTTTATGTTCCCCAAGTGGGGTTAGAATGTTGGTTGAGTTAAGTATTTTTTAGGTCTCACTTGATTTAGGTGACAGATTGTGTGCTTGTGAGGTTATGAACCCTGAAAAGAAGTGCCAGGGAAACTTCGTAAATAACAATATAATTAAATGAAAAAAATTATACCATGCAAAATTTATCTGAATAAATAATGTTGAAATAATGCTGAATAAACAATGCTAAAACTTTTTACACAATTCTGTAAACATGGGACAGAAAGGCTGTTGGGCTACAGGAAATATGGAAGCAAAGTGTCTGGGTTCCGGCGCGGCAACAAGTGTAAAAAATCAGATCGCGGATCGCGGGTATGGGGCGAAATCGCGCGGTCGAACCGCGGGTTTGAAGAAAACAGTCGCGCGCAGGTCACAGGTTTCTGGCTAACAGTGGAGCTTGGACCGCGGGTTTGAAGACAACAGTCGTGCGCAGGTCGCAGGTTTCTGGCTAACAGCGGAGCTCGGACCACGGGTTTGAAGACAACAGTCGCGTGCAAGTCGCAGGTTTCTAGCTAACAGCGGCGGTCGAAACGTAGCTAAGGGCCGAACAGATCGCGGCTAAGGGCCGAACAGGTGCGGTCGGGTCGCGGCTAAGGGACGAACAGGTGCGGTCGGGTCGTAGCTAAGGGCCGAACAGATCGTGGCTAAGGGCCGAACAGGTGCGGTCGGGCGCAGGTTTCTGAATGGCAGGCGCGGTCGGATCGCGACTGTGGACTGAAAAAACGTGGTCGGGCCGTGACTGCAAAATGTTCAGAGACGCGTCCAGGACGCAGGAAAAAGGTCGACAGAGGCGGGCTGGTCGCAGGTTAGGGCCTGAAATGCGCGGTCGGGCCGTGACTGCAAAAAGAAAAAGTGCGGTTTTCGGCGGCTGAAAACGACAGCCGAAAGTACAGTATGGAAAAATTAAATTAAAAAAGCCAGCGGAGTCACCAAAACTGTTGCTAGGGTTTTAGCCCTAGCTTGTATGAATGAGTACCTACTAAGGACAATGGATTCCTTAGTAGCAGTTCAATGATTTGTTAATTAAAAGTTCTTAAACGGAAATAAAAGCTAATCTAAACATTCATGAAGCAAAACAGTAGAAAGTAAATAACATGAAACAAAAACAGTAAATGGTAAATAATGATCTTTATTGATGTTACCTCCAATGTGGAGGGCGGTGAAGTCCGTTGCATTGGTCCGATGTCGGTTGCTCCGAGCTTCAAGCTGCTTCTTCTCTTTCTCCAATGGTGGAAATGGGCCAAAAGGGGCTCTCACGGTGAAAGTAGCTTCAATGGTGAGCTAGGGTTTCACGAGCAATTTTGGCAGAGGCAGGATACTGGTGATTGTGGATTTTGAATAAGGGGTCTCCATCACGTATTTATAGTTGGAAACCATGCGGTTTTAGGGTTAGGGTTTCAGCTGTTTAGGGTTTTTTCCTCATTTTCCTCATTATTTTATATTTTTTATTCCTTTTTGCTTTTTTGGAGGAATTTTGGATATTTTTAGAGGAAAAGAGGGTTTTATGGCCTTTTGGAGGCATTTAAACCTTTTTGGAGGCTTTTCGCATGGTTTTATGGGTTTTTGATGGAAAATATGGTAGGAAAATGGACAAATGAGCCATGTAATGGGGTAGATGAGGTAGTGAACCTTTTTTGGGTGTTAACACTTATCTTTATTCATTTCGTGGGTAGACTCCTTCTTGACCTTTCTACTTCATCATCTTCTTCATTCATGACATCATCATTTCTTATCCAAATGCTAAGATGGATAAGAGGTTCTTCAAGAGTTGATTCCTCTATATTCCTCATTGCTTTAGGGATCTTCTTTGAATCGTGAGCACTTGATCTTCAGTTGCTCCCATATTCTCTTCTCTTATTATGGGTCAAGCTTCATCTTGTGTGTGATCTTCCCAGAGTCTTCTGAAAGTAATCACTTCCTTCTGGCACACATTCCTCGAATGAATGAATCTCATGATCCTGGGAGGTCATTCAAGGTGGTTATTACAACTTCTGCATTCTCCACTTCTTCTTCTATTGCTTCAAGTTGTTATTTGATTTGAAAGACCCTTGTAAAGTATGATTGCATGGTCTCTACATTATGGATCTTCACATTCTTCAACTGGTTTCTTGAATTCATCTTTCGATTATGTTCTTCCCTTCAAATAGCTTGCGCAAGGAATCAAAACATCTCTTTCGGTGTCTTTAGGGAAGAAACTTGTGGTATAAGGTGATCCTTGATTGAATCAACAATTATATTCTTGGCCTTGACCAAGTTCTTCTTGTGTAAGGCTTTATCCTCATCTCCCTCTGGAACTGGAACCTCTCTACTTATGTAGGTGTCCAATTCATTTTCTTCAAGAACCAGTGAAAACTTATACTTCCATGCTTGGAAGTTGTCAGATTCACCAAGCTTGTCATCAAGCTGGTGTGGTAGGTCATTTTGAAATAAGAACCTCAAATGTAAATAGCAAAAGATTAGATCTTACCGATTTGAGGTGTCCGTCCCAGTTCCGGAGCTGGCTGATATAGGGTTTGTAAGAGAAACCCTAATTTTAAAAACTTGGAATATTTCAGATCTGATAGGATAGAAATATAGACCTCTTTAAGGTGAGCTGTCCAATGTACTCCTTTTCTGAAAATAGTGGAGGGAAGCTCCTGGAACAGGAAGCCCTAGTTTACCAATTTCTTCTCCAAAAATGCCTGATATTGTTTCTGCAGTATCTCTGAAATTACTGATCCTCTATGTTTGAAATTTCGTATTGAGTTAACCTCATCTGTCCTTGATACAACACCATTGGTTTAATCAGAATTGGTTTCACCAATTGGGACTTATGAAATTTTTTCCAAGGTGACCCATTTCAGGACTGTTCAGTGTAGCTAACTTGTACGGACTGCCACGTGTCCCTGTTTCATCGTCAGGGTTTGAAAATTTTACCACAAAAATTAAATTCTGTGCCCTATTTGGAAAATCTAGAGAAATTTCATTTGGATCTTTGTAGCCCAAGATATTGCAATTCTCCCCAGGTGTCCTGTTTAGGGATGAATCCTAGAAGAGGCTGGAACCCTGGATTGGAGGAAACATATATCCTAGAATATAGCGAATCTGAGGATGAAACTTTTACATAGTGTACATCATGAATTCATTTTTAGACTATGAAATTTTAGGCTCCTGATACTTCTCCAATATTTAGATATATTGAATATACCAAAACTACTCATTTTAGTATTTTAGGGTTTTTTAGGCCCGGGGTCAAATTAGGGTTTGACTTTCCCGGAGTCTTACCCAACCAAAAATATCGACCCAGGTCTCCAAACTTCGATTTTGATGAGGAGAGTAATCCTATGCTAGGCTCCCTCAAAAATTTATTTTCTGTAAGAAGCCTTAATTTGCCGGAGCAAAAATTGAAAAATGCTCGGAATCAAATTTTCCTTCGACAAAAAGATGCGCCCTTCAATGGAGAGTCATCCTAGCCTCCTTTTGCTGATGTATTGTGGAGAGAGACCCAAAAAGTAAGAATCCCTAGCTTCTGCAACTGCACAATGTCTTCTTCTTAGGTTAGCTCTGAGACCATGTTAGATTTATATCATTTAGACAATATTATCTAGGATATTATCTGAGAGAATAAAATGCACAACAAAAATCATAAGAGACAAGAGACACAAAGAATTTTCCTTGGGGAAACCATAAAGGAGAAAACCCCGCAACTTCCTCAAAGATAGAATGAGCACCAATGGCAATAGTAAAACCCAAAGACAGAAAATATGATCTCCAACAGCTGATCTCTCTCTCCCACTTGAGAGAGCTTCTCCTCTCTCACTCATTGGCCCTAGTGAGTGTGTGTGTGTGTGATAAATATAGAGTCTCACTCTCTATTTATATTCTTTCGTTCACTTTATTTCCACTCCAACATGTCGGCCTCACTTAACAATTAATTACTAGGGACGACTTCTCTAGGAGAGTCTAATAACCCTAGTGCCCCTCAACTGTGGGCACTTTTCCCTCCGATCAACAAGGAGGGTGTTGCAGCTACAACTTTTCTCCCAATTTTTTTAAAATTTTGGACCCTCCTTTTAATTTTATCTTGCTTGGGAGTGTTTAAGATTCCTGAACTCTGTCTTTCCTTTGTTACGAATTTGGATTATCTTGAGTTTGATTTGAGTTCGATTGTTTATCACTTTCGGAGTTTGAATGATATAAAACTGCCAATGCTTTTGACTGTGGAACTTAACATTTTTTTTTATTTTTTGATGGTTTGGTTTTATCACTGTTGAAGGTTGGTTGAAGTTTGAGTCAGGGTTTTTGATCTCTATGATGCCGCTATTTTGGAGATGAGACAAACTTTTTAGACCGCCGCACAACCTTAAGATTTTCCGAACACTTAACGTTTTTGATGATTTTTTTTTCTTGTTTAAATGATGTTTCTGATCCCTATCAGAAGTTTTATTGAACAATGAATCGTGGCCATATTTCTCTATGCAACCTGCATTGCGGGAGCTAAACAATGAATGACCCGATGGTTAGTTTTAATTTCTGTCGATTATTTGAGTTTAATGATAAATTGTTTAATTTGTGATTTTTTGTTTTAACACTATCGGAAGCCAGCTGAAGTTTGATTTGAAACTGTAGTCTGTGAGGACCCTGCAGCAAACAAGTAATCAAAATACACGATATAGCAGCAGAACTCAAAATCACTTTTATATTAATCACATGCCACTTCGAGGGGGAAACCTCCTTTGAGCAAGCTCAATACAAAAAAACTTCACGGTGACTTCCTTGGCCTCAACACACACTTATATACTAAAAATAGGCACCAATACTATGGGTCAAAACCATGGGCCAATATAAACTATGGATCAACAAATACTACAGGTGGCTTACAAAGCATATGTGCCCAACAACAATAACACAAACTATGGATCAACCATTACTATGGGACGACTTACAAAGCATATGTGTCCAAAAACAATATACTAACACGGTAAAGACATGGGTTCCTAACATCCCCTCCCCCTTAGAAAAAGATTTGTCCTCAAAGCTTTAGATGTGGAAATTGTCGCTGAATTTGAAGGAGTGGTTCCCACGTGGAAATTGTCGCTGAATTGACATAACCCTGTTGAACCGATTGCAACCAATTTGGAACAGGCATAGAAATAGCGAAAAGAGAACCTTGGTCATCAAATGTGCGAGAAAGGGCATCCGCCACAATATTGTCCTTACCCTTCTTATAAGTGATCTCATAGTCATAACCCATGAGTTTGCTAACCCATTTCTGTTGTGCTAGGGAGGATACACGATGTTCTAGGAAATATTTCAGACTCTAGTGATCAGTCTTGATGCAGAAATGATTCCCTAAGAGGTAGGGTCACCACTTTTGTACTGCATGCAAAATAGCCATCATTTCCTTCTCATATGTAGAGGCAGCTAAATTCTTACCGGAAAGGGCTTTGCTGGTGAACGCAATGGGGTGTTCATCTTGAAGGAGAACAGCACCAAGTCCATTGCCGCAAGCATCACTCTCAATAGTGAAAGGCTTGGAAGAATTGGGCATAGCTAGAATGGGTGCAGTACACATAGCTTGTTGCAGCTTGTCAAATGCACGCTCAGTAACATGTGTCCATGTAAAAGCATCATTTTTCAATAGTGCAGTTAATGGAGCTACAAGCTTCCCATAGTCCTTGACAAACTTGAGGTAGTAGCCAGTCAACCCCAAAAAACCACGAAGGCTCTGGAGTGTCTTAGGAGGTGGCCAATTGTTCATGGCAGTGATTTTGGTAGGATCCACACGAACCCCTTGTGCTGAGATAATGTTCCCGAGATACTCAACTTCCTTTTGGCCAAAAACACATTTAGACTTTTGGCATGGAGATGATGATCAGAGAAAAGTTGCATTACAAGAGCCAGATGCTGGAGATGTTCAGCCCATGTTTTACTGTAGATGAGGATATCATCAAAAAATACCAGAATGAATTTCCGCAAATAGGGTCGGAATATTTTATTCATCAAGGCCTGGAATGTGGAAGGAGCATTAGTGAGACCAAAGGGCATGACCAAAAACTCATAGTGGCCATCATGTGAGCGGAAAGCTATTTTAGGGATATCATCCTCATGAACCCGAATTTGATGATACCCAGAGCGAAGATCCAACTTGGAGAAAAATTGAGCACCATGAAGCTCATCAAGAAGCTCATCAACAACAGGAATGGGAAACTTATCCTTATTGGTGAGGTGATTAAGTGCTCGGAAGTCAATGCAGAGGCACCATGACCCATCTTTGTTGCAGACAAGAAGAACTGGTGAGGAAAAGGAACTTGTGCTTGGGCGAATAATACCTTGCTTCAGTAAGTCCCTAACGAGGAGTTCAATCTCTGTTTTTTGGTGAAATGGGTAGCGATAGGGCCTGATGTTGGGAGGAATGCTTCCAGGAAGGAGCTGAATACAATGGTCCTCTGGTCGTGAAGGTGGAAGTCCCATTGGTTCAGCAAAAACACCTGTATTCCGATCCATAATTTGTTGGAGATCCAAAGGAGTAGTGGGGGCCACTGATGGTTGCATTTGAATGGAATGGATCTGAGCGATGACACCATGGGAACTCTTCTTAAGGAGCTTTTCCATGTGATGTGAACTGATGATGCTGAGAGACCCTGGTTGTAATCCTTTCAATGTGTGTTTGTGTCCATCGGGGGAGAACTGCATCCAAAGTTCAGCAAAATCCCATAATATGGGGCCAAGTGTGCGTAGCCATTGAGCACCCAAAACCACATCACATCCACCTAAGGTCAAGGCAAACATGTCAGAGCGGAGGTTATAATCTCCCATAGAGATACGCAGATTACGATACTTCCCTTTGCAATGTAAGGTGCCCCCATTGGCAACCATGACGTCAAAGTTGGAGCAAGGATGGATAAAACAATCAACTTGTTTGGCGAGCCGAGGGTCAATGAAATTATGAGTGCTGCTAGAATCAATGAGTATTGTAAGAGGAAGCTTCTTGAAGTAACCGCGTACCCGCATTGTTTGGGGGGCAGTGACTCCAGCTAAAGCATGGAGGGATATCTCAGGCTGGTCGTCCTGAGATGGAGGGTCAGGAGGCGGCTCCTGAGTGTCAACCGGAGCATCCATTGTATCGAAAGCTTCTTCACCAATTTCAGAGGCAGGTGGAGAATCCACATCTAAGAGATAGAGCTTTTGTTGAACACATCGATGTCCCCGGCTGAATTTCTCATCACAATTATAACAAAGCCCTTTTTCTCTGCGTGCCTGCATCTCTGTTTCAGACAATTGCTTGATTAGAGGTGAGCGAGGAGCTGGCGGAATGGGAGGTCGTTGAGAACCCATATTTCGGAAGGGAACAAAAGAGGATTTGAAGCGCTGTTGGGCTGCCATCTTGTCTTCTTCGAACTTAGCCAACCCCAGGGCTTCCATCATTGTGTTGGGACTGAACATTTTGACCTCAGAACGAATTGCATCATTTAGACCACTGATAAAACAACTCCGGTAGAAGTCATCCGGTAATCCGTCAGTGTGATTAGCTAGTTTCTCAAATTCAGTTTGATACTCTTTCACAGTGCCAATTTGGTGAAGTTTAGTGAGAGCTCCTGTGAAGTCATCAAAAGCACTNACAAAGTTTAGTGAGAGCTCCTGTGAAGTCATCAAAAGCACTCGGACCAAATCGGTGCAAAAGGAGCTGGCAAAAAGCAGGCCATTTTGGCTCTTCATGAGCCTTNGGGCTGGCAAAAATCAGGCCATTTTGGCTCTTCATGAGCCTTGATGTACCAACGATACCATTGAAGAGCTTCCTGTTCCAAATGAAAGGAGGCAAGTGGAAC